>CM074444.1:13245098-13425550 GCA_037101425.1 Elopichthys bambusa
TTATCTTGCTGTCAATGCAGGCCTCCCTGAGCCATCGGATTTTATCAAAAATATCTTAATTTGTGTTCTGAAGATGAACGAAGGGTGTGGAACGACATGAGGGAGAGTAATTAATGACAATTATAATTTTTGGGTGAACTAACCCTTTAACTACTATGTACTTTCATTTAAATTAATAATTTGATACAATGCACTTATTCTGTACATACATGTTTTTACATTGTACTTATTTAAAAAAAAAAAAAAATACCTGCATGTAATTACATCTGTAATTAATTTATAATTACACAGCTGACCCTTCCCTAACACATTAACCCACCCTTACACCTACCCATACCACCAAACCTGTCCCTAACCTTACCTGTATCTCACCTCAATAGCAGCAAAAATGTTTTGCAATACAATATGAACACAGTAAGTACACAGTTTTTGATGTAAGTACATAGTAGTTAAGGCCACCTAATATAAAGTGGGACCGATCTATTTGTAACCGTAATTCCCAACCCTGTCCAATTGGTGGCAAGCACACATATTAATAAGCTATTATCTATTATCTCAGAGCATGATGTCTTTGTCCAGCCTGTGGCTTTCGTCACCACTACATATAATTGCAAAAATGTCACAGCAGCTGAGTGTGAAAAGTTTCTTGAAACGACCAAATAGTTGTAAAGTTGTTGATAAAAGAGGTGAAAAGAGGATGCAGTGGAGGATGAAGTACAAAAAATAAACAACGTTTAGCAGTCATCGGCACTAGCACCAAGTTTAAATCCATGCAGACCAGGAGGAATGTCTGAGTTCAGGCAGATACAGAGAAAGTCAATTGAGTTTAGTTCAGCTCCTTTTTTGTAATTATGATGATATTGTGTTGTTCATATTTGACTATTCAGACACAGAGACAACATTTATCTGCTTTGTGTGTTGTTAAACATAAAAAAAAAAAAAAAAAAGTGATGCTCAGGCTCTGTTAATCTATTCTTTTCGTAAATAAATAACCACACAATCTAGCTAGCCTATATGCTCATCCTGTAAGTTCATCATTAAAAACGAAAATGTGAATGAAAACAAAAGCTATGAAAGCTATTATGATGGAATGAGAAAGTCTAACGTAACCTTGAGTTGAAGTCTGTGTTAAATAAAAGTTTGGTTACACAGCACTGCTGGTTGAGACCTTTGGTGACAAAACCATTCTGCTAGCATAAATTACTTAGAAAGTGAAATATTTAATATGCGGAGCATATCAAGACTGCTTCTTACAGGACAATGAGGAAGATTAGTTTAGAAATGATAGAAAAGTCAATATAAACAATTATTTCTTTTCCAAAAATAACTCCGAACAAACGTGTCTGGACAACTTACTTTTCATCAGTGCTTATCCAGGAAATACACAGAGACCAGTATTATCTGTCCGAAATTGGAAAATTTTGTTTTGTTAATTTATTAACAAAATTATTGTTCACACACAGGTGAGGTTTAGGACATCTAGTGCACTGAAATATGAAGACCGACAGGAAAACAATTTGGGACACTTGCTGTGCTGCCTACACTTTTTGTCCCTTTTTGATTACAGGACAAAACATTGCAGGACAACATTGTGTGCTGACAACAGGACAGGGCACATCATCATGTCCCCAAGGAGTTTGTGTATGTGCTGCATGTGCCTTGACCTAGTTAAAAAATGTTAAAAAAAAAGTTGGGAAGATAAAAAGATAAATAAATAAATATTACATAGTACTAATATGTATTCATTTTGACATCTAGGCAACACTGTTTGAAAAGGAAAAACTTCTGGAGACAAAAATATTCTGAGATTTTGGATAAATATGAAAATAAACAAATAAAATAATAATAATATAGTATAATAGCCTAGAGTGCATGCAGAATTATTAGGCAAGTTGATTTTCTGATCATTTTTTTTTTTTTTCCAGGCACATCTTACCAAACCACATTAAAGTGTGAAACCATCAAGAACCCTTTAGTCTGCAGCGCCACCATTTTCCAGAACTGCAACCTACCTGTAGTCTCCAGAAGTGCAAGGTGTCCTGACACCTGAGACTTAGGTTAGGTAAAGAATCCTAAAAAATCCTAAAAAATGACCCTGACTTAAGAATTTAATAACATTGTTATTAAATTATTAGTTCTGCATGCAATGTATAGTAAGATTAGGTGAAAATGTGTGTGTGTGTGTGTGTGTGTGTACCTGGTGAAACAGGGGACTGTGTGTGACAGGAACTCGTAGAGCGTTGAGACACATGCCCAACACCATGTCATCAGGGGCATCGTTACTGTAGCACTTACAGCCGCTGGCCAACAGCTGGACCACAGCCTCTCGACTGAACACCATCCTGTTCAATACACAACACAACAGCACTATATTCTTGACTTCTTCAGTGCAGGACATTTAAAAAAAAACATTTGTCGACTGAATGCATCATTATCGAGCGCTGTGGCATGGGATATTGATTTGCCATTGTAAGGTTTGTGAATACCAGGCGATTGTATGTGCATTAACCACACAGTCATATACAGTAAGCTCATTTCTTACACAACTCAAGCACAACGTTATTGTTTAGAAAATTGCACAGCATGTGGGCGTTTATCTGTGGGGGGCCACATTAGAGAGCTCAATTTCCAATTGTGGTTAGCGCACGTTGTCATCATTACTGTGAATTATAAGATTACACTGTTGTCATGGCAGTGATAACTATTTGTATGTTTTGTGCATTTTAATGAAGTGTAAATCTTTTTTTAAATCATAATTAAATAATGTTAAGTCATTCTGTGGCCTGTTGGAAGTTTTCTAAGGGCAAAGCTGCTGGTTCAAAACCACTTTTCTTAGTAAATGTTCTGAATTTTTTTATATCAGTGGTCTTAGACATTAAATATTGGAAGCAAAATTGTTAAAATTGTGGGCAAAACCATTAAGCAAATAATTATATATAACCATATATTCTATCCCTCTACACTAACCCTACCCCTTAACCTACCCATCACAGAAAACCTTTTGCATTTTTAGATTAACCCCCCCCCCCCCCCCCCCCCCTATATATATATATATATATATATATATATATATATATAGAGAGAGAGAGAGAGAGAGAGAGAGAGAGAGAGATTTATAATAGATTTACAAAAGATTTTTGTTACATTGTTATTAAATTATTAGTGTCTTTAAAGATGAACTTTAAGTAAAGACTATAGATATAGAAAGACGGTTCACTCCTATTAGTTATGAATGGGAGAAACTGCAATGCGCAATATGGCGGAATATGTCCCGCATTCTAAGTAAAAGAGCCAATCGCTGATTGATAAAGTCACTGCATCACTGCAGCTGCCATTAGAAGCTCCGGTTCCCATAGAAACCTGAGACTCACGCTTATGACTGCACATGCGCATTGGCTCGTCTAGCCTGAAAAAAAAAGCTTTTTTAACGTTATTTGAGCATAAGAAACATTTATGGGACA
Organism: Elopichthys bambusa; assembly: GCA_037101425.1. NCBI lineage: Eukaryota > Metazoa > Chordata > Actinopteri > Cypriniformes > Xenocyprididae > Elopichthys > Elopichthys bambusa. Next base: position 13,248,560 of record CM074444.1, read on the forward strand.
GTTCATGTCAGAGTTCGCCAAGCAGTTTTTGAGATTTCAGGATTCCCCCATTGAAATAGATAGGACTTGTTCTTGGATGTCCGAAATAGCTGCCCGGAGACGTTACAAATATGGCCGCAGAGTGAACAGATTTTCCTTGAAAGGGACTTTGCTTTAAGTGAGTGTTCAACAAGTGTATGAGAGTATAACAAAGGTAATCTATAGTGTGCGTTTACACAACAGCGCAGAGGCACTAAAGATAGAAAAGTGTTTCCTTTGCTTTTTTGCATACAGACGGCAACTTTGTCGAAACGATCCCCATTCACACAGATCCCTGAAAATGACAGATCCGCTCGTCATCTACCAATGAGTCTGCACCTCATCTACTGACCACGATGCAAAGAAAGAAGGCGTGACTTCAGTTATCGTAGCAGTGTTGTTGCCGCCATGTCGTGGAGACGCTGTGTGTTTTTAATGCAAAAGCAAATGCACTTTATTTGGCCTTCCGAAAGTGGACGCAATTAGGAACCAGTGGTTAAGATTTATTTACACTGTTATTAACACTGTTCCAGAACAGTGCAACCTATATGTTTGTGTACAGTATGTGCTCACACTGGCCGCTCAAGCAGTACGTGCCCATTGTGGGTTCTGCTGTAGGGGTGCTTGCAAAGTTGGTTTCTAATCGATCGGCTTGGTCATCTGCATTTTTAGAATTCGACTCAGGCTCACGCTTGAGGTGTTCGGGCAATAACAATGCACTGGGTAAGCTGGCCAATCAGAGCACACTGCGCATTTCGGAAGGAGGGGCTTTGTAGAAATCAATGCATTTTAGAAAGACTGAGCATAGAGGAGCTTCAATAATGTACAGTATGTGAAAAATAATGTTTTTTTTTTTTTTTTTTTTAATTAAAGCATGTTAAAATATTCTATTATACCCAATACACAAAATAATGATCTTTGAAAATATGACTCACTTAAAAAAGGTGTTGTGTACACGGGCCCCTAAATTTCAGAATGCACAATAAAATATCTGATATCAATCAAAATATGTCTAATAATGGCTGATTCTTTTCAGAATAAGTAATTTATTCTAATTTATTCTCACAAATGTGTTCAATAAAACTCACCTTGTCACTTCATGGCTTCACATCTGGTTAAGACACCACATTAAGTACTGAAATAATGTCAGAAAGGTTTTTTTTTTTTTTTTTCATTGTGAAGCAGACACTCACCCCCCACCACCAGTGATGTAACTGTATCCTCCCTGACCCAATCCGTACCCATAGCGCTCTCCCAGACACACCGGCTCTCTGGAGTCGTAGCAGCTCAGCAAGGCCTGCAGTCTGGGCAAGCTGTGAGAACCAAACACATTATGCCACCAACTAACATGCAAACTGATTCCTCATAAATACATGCAATTACCCAGACAACAGGCATATGTCGCCTGATGTACACAAACAGATAGCCTTACCTTATAAGTGTATCATCATCTACAATTAACAGCCAATCGGTCTTGGGCACGTGACTGCTCAAAAATCTCCTTAAGATGGCGAATGTTTTCCCACAGTGACCTGCAAATGCATAAATATGGAAGCTTGTTTCCAGCAAGAAATAAAAAAATAAAAAGGTAATTGTGACTTTTAATCTCAAAATGTTGACTTTTTCTCTTCCAATTGCAAGTTTATATCTCACAAATCGGATTTTTTATCATCTCCCAATTCAGACTTCACAATTTGCAAGTTTATCTTTATTTCTTACAATTCCATGTTTTCTGTAGATTGTGAGATATACAGTGCATGCATAATTATTATGCAAGTTGATTTTCTGATCATATTTTTTTTCCAAGCACATTTTACCAATACCAAACCACATCAATCTTAATAACTACTATTAATTTTCTATTTAATCATTTATAAGTGATATATAATTGTTCATGAAGGCTGGAAGTAAAAAATGAGTCAGAATTGTGAGATAAAAACTCGGAATTCCCCTTTTTTATTTTTAATTCTGTGGTGGAAACAAGCTTATAAATAAAAGTTCATACTTTGCATTGGAAAGTACAAGAAATGTCAGCTAGCACCTTCCTAAACATAATTTCTTCTAAAAATGTCTTCCATATTCAGCTACAGTACCTTTTGTTTTGTTTTTTAACACCCAGACATGAGGTGACTTTGCCTGAGTTTGCTGAGAGCTTTACATCTCAGCTTTTCACCTCAACGCTGTCATTCAGCTGTCAGAAGAAACTGCAAATTAATGCACTCTGTCTGCCCATAGCCTGAATAGGAAATGCAATGAGAACTGAACGCTATATCTCCGTTATGTACCCTTTGGATAAGTACTGCAGACATGATGTGATATCAGCTGGAAATGTTTTCCTAAGCAAACAATCAGATAGTGACACTGAATAGAGAATGTGCACCGTAAGAGAAAAGACCCTGAAGGAACTGTATGCATAGTAGAACGAAGGAACTGCACTGGTGACAATGCGAGAAAAGCAAGAAAGCGGCAGCGACAATGAAATCTAAGGGAAGAGAGCAGAACAGGATGTGCTGCTTTTAGACTTCACAGGGAGAACAGGACCCTCTCCGAAACAAATATCAGAGGCCCCTGTAGTGTGCCAGCCATCGAATAGCCTGCAGCCACCAGTGAAATCCCCCCTCAAGACAGCAATGATAGGAACAAGAGCAGCTATCCTGAGGTCTGACAATGTGTATATGTTTGAAATATGGCACACATTCTAAGAAAGGAGAATCGGACAGGAACATGTCTACCAGAGTTGGGAAAAATTCAGAATTGGCTCCCTTTCAGTCCATGAGTGTGAATTTGAATTGAATTGGCCATACCCTACAGGAAGTTGAGTTGGATTTAAACTGGATTGGAGGAAGAAGAATTTACTGAACTGCAAATCAAAGAAATTCAACTCTCATTCTGGGAAATTAAATGTTCTTCCAGGTTCCAAGTGTTCCATATTATTATGGAAGTGATATAGTAGTATTTTAGTACAATAAACATTCAGATTTTAGTTTTTCAAAAAAAGTGTTTGTTTGTTTTATTTCTCATATCTTTTTAGATAACTGGCATCAATCTCAGACAGGTTTGTTAAGTAGTTTGCCAGGTCTTCTTAGGCCTTGTTTACACCTGGTATTAAGATGCATTTTGGTCGATCGGATCACAAGTAGACGAGGGAGACACATACCCATTTACACTAGGTGTTTTAATCCATCTCTTTTGTCCACTTTCAACCACTTCTGTCCTGATTTTGTCGAGGAGAGGGTCTATGAGCAGGCAAATGTATGGGTTTTTTCAGATCTTTTTATCTAAAGGACAAAATAAGCTCACACAATTTACATATGAACGTGCCCGGAGAGCATCAGCTTTAGTTTCTGCTCCGACAGCCGCAAGACCACGCTGAACTCTGTGTGTTAGAAATCAGGAATGGAACATTGTGCTTGGTATGTTTTTCATCTCCAAGCCAAACTTGGGTCTTTAGCCAACAAAGTTTAAATCCTGTCTGGCTAGTGCGCTTCCCATAATGTTTATGTAGGCGGAGAGTTGGCAGTCTTTTGTGGCTGTTTGAACGCATTTGACCACATGAGCATTTACACTACAAAAGTAATCTGGCTGAATGCGTTTTTGACTACCTCTGGAAGTGGTAGAAAGTGGCCATGCTCAAAAAGTTTTAGACCCTGTTTACACCTGTATCCACAAAGTGCATCTTAACACCTTAATACAGGGTCTAAGTAAACAATCCGGTCTAATGCATTTTCGACTCCTCTGGAAGTGGACAAGCTCAAAATGTTTTAGACCCCGTTTACACCTGTATTTAGCATTGTCCACCTGTGGTCCGATCAACTAAAAGCATCTTAATACCAGGTGTAAACAAGGCCTTAGGTAAATGGAAATCCTACTTAAAGAGGTTGTTCCACATTATTAAGCAAGTCACAGTTCTCATGCAATATGGGGAGGAAGAAAGAGCTTTCTGAAGATGAAAAAAACAAAAAAACATGAAATGGTGCAATGTTATGCAAAAGGCATGAAAACAGCTAATATTGTGTGAAAACTGAATGGAGATTATTAAAGTGTCAAAAGATTTGTGAGTGATTTAAAGCACAGAAGAACTCGGTCAGATAAAAGCTTATTAAGGGAAGTTTCTGTTAAACAAATTCATTGTATTAAAAGGGCGTCTATTAAAAAAGCCACTGTTGAACAGCAGGTATTTGAAGCTGGAGTCTCAAGAACTTCTCCATGCATAAAGTTGCATTTCAGCCACCTCTAACCAAAGCTCACAAACAGAACTGTTTGCAGTGGGTTTAAAAATACATGAAGACTCATTTTAAATAGTTGTATTTACTAATGAATGTCGTACTACAATGGATGGTCTAGACGGATGGATTTCTTGATGGCTGGTGAATGGCCACCCCGTTCCAACAAGACTGCGTTCAGCAAGGAGCTGGCGGGTGATAATTTGGGCTGGAATATTGGGAAGTGAGATGGCAGGTCCCTTTAGGGTCTCTGAGGGTGTCAAAATGACTTCTGCAAGATATGTGGAGTTTGTAAATGACCATTTTATATGGTATAAAATGGTATAAAATGAAAAATACCTGTATCCAATGTAAACATTTCTCTTTGTGAGCTTTGGTTAGGGGTTGACTGAAATGCAACTCCAGCAGCTTCAAATACCTGTTTGCAGCTCAACAGTGGCTTTTTTATAGCTGCCCTTAATACAATTAATTTGTTTGACAGAAACGTCCCTTAATAAGCCTTTATCTGACCGAGATCTTCTGTGCTCTAAATCACTATTCATAGATTTATATCTCTAATATTATTTGTTTTAATGCCTTTTGCAAGACATTGCACCATTTCATGCTTTTTATCTTCAGAAAGATCTTTTTTCCTCCCCATATTGCATGAGAACTGTGACTTGCTTAATAATGTGGAACAACCTCTTTAAGTAGGTTTTCCATTAACCTAAGAAAACGTGGCAAACTACTTAACAAAACTGTCTGCGACTGATACCAGTTATCTAAAAAGATAAGAGAAATAAAACAAACACTTATTCTGAAAATCTAAAATCTGAATGTTTATTGTGCTAAAATCCTACTGATATGTCACATAATAATTTATATATAGATTGACAGAAACTAGTGACTTTTTCATCCCTCTTAACTTTAAACTGATATACAGCCTCACTTTTGTCACTATCTGCCAATGATAAAAGCAAGAGTCCTCATATGATTTGGCTTTTCAGATTAAGATTGAGATTAATTGAATCCATTGAAGAGTGTTCTTAGTCACAGACATCATGTCAAATTAATACCATTATGAATAAACAAATAGGGAGAACAGAGGAACAGAATGTGCAAAGAGATTTTTAGAACATCAAACAAAAGGAAGAAGGTGATCAAAGGAAAGATTTACCCATCGGAGGTACTTCAAATAAAGTTATTGTCTGTTAGAAAAAAAAAAAACCTGCAGGAAAGAGATGCAGCATGAATACAATAGTGCTGGAGGGTTTATATTGAAATTATGTGCACACTAGCCTGGACAAAATGGAAAATTGAAAGTATCGAGTACAGAATATGAAGGTGCCTGATCCAATTTGTGTCTCTCATTGGACTTCCTGTTCTAATCAGAAGTAAAGCACCGAGTTCACCTCAGCATGATGATCACATTCACATAGGTCACCAGTGACAGACTACTATGAAAGTTCAGCTTGTGGGTTGGTAGCGCTGGACAGTGTTAGGGGTAATGCATTACAAGTAACTTGAGTAATGTAATCAGATTACTTTTTCAAGTAACTAGTAAAGTAATGCATTGCTTCTCCCATTTACAACAAAATATCTAAGTTACTTTTTCAAATAAGTAATGCAAGTTACTTTTTCACATTTATTGACTGACAGCTCTTCTTTCCCCATGTTGAGAGAAGTAAAGTGAGAGGTGTTGTGTGCGCTGTATAAACATGACCGTTATAATTAACTATATTAATTTACACAAATATACTTTATGTATTTAATCTCACTTTATTAACCAATGTCTTTGCTGCTAGCCTTCAATGATCTAATTCAACCATACTAATAAGCAAAAATGACTTTAGATTAGATTTAAAATTAAGAGCGTTGAACTTCCTTCTCCTGTATCCTATTCTTCTTTAATCCAGAATGGCAGCACAGCTGAAAAGTTTGTTTGAGCTGCGCCCTCTACTGTACAGGTGTAAATATGCTTTTCCTTAAGTGCGAGGCTTATTCATTTCACTTTTGGTGTAAAAGGGCCTTAACATTTGCCAAGAATAGAACTTTTTGTGTTGTTATTAAAAAACAAATAAGCAAGCCCAGCCCTGGTGAGAAAAAGTAATGCAAGAGTAATGTAAAGCATTACTTTTCATAAAAAGTAACTAAGTAACACGATTAGTAACTTTTTAGGGAGTGATGGAATATTGGTGCTGAACGAAGAACGAAAAAGACCTTAGCAGTGAGTATATCGGGGCCTTTAGGTGCCTTGCTCAGGGGCACCTCAGTTGTGGATAATGAGAGTGGAAGAAAGCGCTGTTCATTCACTCCCCCCACCTACATTTACTGAGACTCGAACCAGCGATCTTCTGGTTACAAATCTGACTCTCTAATCTAGGCCACAATATTTCAAAATATAACTTATTATTGGTCAAATAAATGCAGCCTTGGTGAGCCTAAGAGACTTCTTTCAAAAACATTACTAACATCAAACCTTTGAATAGTGAATTTATACCCAATTTTGCACTGTATTTTGCAAAGTTCCAATAACAAATCCCAGTTTCTGCTTGGCTTGTTGAGTGCAGTTCCTAAGATACCGTAACATTTTTGTGCAACGGTGAAATATATTTCTGTCCAAAAATAGACCTAAACACTAATCTCAAATCACAAATATATCAAGTATGAAAACAGATTTGAGCGCTCACCCCTTTCTGTGTTTGGCACTCCCAGGTTGATGGTCGGTATAGAAGGATCGGCGTAATCGCTGTAATACTCCAGCAGTGAGGCTTGTTTACTCCATGTTTTCTTCACCACAGGGACTGTTGTTGTGGGAATAGAAAATCAATCAATACTTTAACACACAAGAGATAACTCCCACAATCCTCAGACCACAGCTGACAGTGATTAACATTTAATAGCAAAGATTTTGGATATCATAGATGTTTAATACTGGGGTATGAAATTGAATTTTACCCCAATGAAACAAACACATAATGCAAACACAATTTGTAACTAGACATACCTACTATAATACTAATGCTTCATTTTTAATAGGACTTGTAGATGTAGCAGTTTTATCTAAGAATAACTGAAAGGGAAATATCACAGTGACTTGCAAGTTGTAATTATGATAATCAGTGCAATTAAATGCAACTGACGTGTCAGTTGCTTCGGCTCGGTCTTTTTTTCCCTTCCCAGATGGTTCTTTGAATTCAAACTGCAACACTTTATCTGTCTCATTAAGTTAGAGTTGATGCCTGGTACTTAGCGACTGCCTAGAGTTACCATGAAGGGCTCTAATAGCGGAGAGTAGACTGGAGTGATGCCCACCAGGGCACTCAGCCAAAAATCTCTCAATACAAAGTCGCTTTGGAGGTCAAACAGTGACACTCACTGAACTTTCAAAGCGAAAGAAAACGTCGGACTTCATCAGCAGCGACTTGAGTGATGTGAAGCGAGGACGGGCAGGGTTCACGGCGCCATGCGCAAATTTTCGCACAACCTCTAACATGTGATATTACTAAGTGCTCTTGCGAAGAACGGGGCAGGCTCTTGAGAGGGAAGCAGCGACGTATGTGTTCAGAGCGCTGATTATCAAGAACGTACCACTCACCTCTGTCAGAATGGAACTTCTTACAAGTTTTCACAGCTACGAAGATGTTTTCACTCTTAACAGGCTGGCCCTGTGGACACACAGGAGAAGAGAACGTTTTGACAGATTGCATAATGCTCAGCACATACTGTGTAGTGCTGTGAGGAGTAAGAAAACCTCATGTACTGTAAAGTGTTTTTTTTTTCCCCCTCAACATGGACACTGAATTGGCAATGCTTTGTATATATCAGGGGCGTTTCCTGTGCCTCCTCAGGAAAAAAAAAAAAAAAGGATGAGAAAATAATCCATATTACATATAAAACAACACAAATATTACAAATGATGACATTAAAAAGAGCGCAAGTCACTCGTATTTCTAAAGGAACACTGCCCAACAGTGACACACAGTACTGTGCAAAAGTCTTAGGCCACTACCAGCTTTGTTGTTTTAGCAATTTTTAATGACCATCCATTTTTATTTTTAAGTCTCTTTATTACAAAACAAACAGAAAATAATACGAAATATGTACACACAATGTAAAAAAACAAAATTGTTTCTTTAAGCAAAGTCACATGTCTCCTGGACTTCCATTCTTCAAAGAAGAAACTTTGAGAAACTTCTCATCAGATTTTAAAAGTTTTCTTGGCCTTCCAGTCCTTTAGGTTTAAGAGAGCCAGGTTCCTGCTATTGTTCAAGTGTAAGGGGAGATCACTAAATACTTACTTGCCACTTTAGCCTATAAAAGCTTTTTTTTTTTCCCCCAGATTTAAAAAAATAAAATAAAATACTGCATACGAATTTACTATATTTTCTGGTTATGTTCTAATAAAGAGACTGAGATATAATTATATATGGTCATTATATCATTGCTATGTACAGTTGTTGAGACTTTTAAGTCTAAGTCATTTAATACCCACCATTACGGGTGAGAATAAAATAATCTACAAATGGAGAAGGTTGCAGACAACTGGAAATCTGTGCAATTTATAACAGGCTATGAAACTGTATATTGCACTATTTTTATTCCAGAAATATATTTTTGTAACTAGGACATTATTTAGCTGCTTATTCTTTGTATATTTGTGACAAAAGCTCAGGTCACTGTCACTTGCAGCATTATATAAGAGATGAGTCAGTGTACATCGGTGAAACTGCAGCTGCGAAGACAGTCACAGTTTTCATTTTGGAGGCTTAATGTTTAGTTACCCCCGACAAATGCTTAATGCTTAATTTGCCACAGTGAATCACAACAGGTGTTTCCCATTCATCAGAGTATTATACTTACAATGCCATTTCATATTACTGGCCAAGTCGATTTACTTTCTTAAGTAATTTTTAATTTTTAATGCTTTAAGAGTCTCAGACGCAACAGGAAACTTCTGCCCTTCCAAATCAAACTTGCGATTTTCACCCTTTCAACAGACACACGGGTCCAGCTTCTTTTTGTACTATGCCAGTGTGTGTTTTTGTGTATTTCTGGTTAAGGTTTTGGTTCTGGATTTGAGGAGAGAGCATGGAAAGGCCTGATAGCAATAACTCTGAAATAACAGCACTCAGCACTGCTTCAGGGAGATATTGCTTTGAGCCCACTGAGAATATTAAACTCCAGGAGATTCTGGATGTTGAAATGACTGAAATGACTTGATAAAGCTCGTGCATTTTAGAATAGTCTGAAGTTAAGATGTCTGTTGATACTGTGCTGAAAATAGGCATGGTTATTTAAATAACTCGCTCAGTGGGTAGCACTGTCGCAAGAAGGTCCGTGGTTCGAGCCCCGGCTGAGGCAGGAGTCCTTTCTGTGGGGAGTTTGCATGTTCTCCTTGTGTCAGTGTGGGTTTCCTCCAAGTGCTCCTGTTTCCCCCACACAGTACAAAGGCATGCAGGTTAGGTGGATTGGACATGCCAAATTGGCCGTAGTTGTGAATACATGTGTGTGAGTTCCAAGCCATGTAATGAGGAGGGTTGGGGAAAGACCTGGCAAGACCTTATCCCAGAAAAAACATTGCCAAGAAAATTTGTGGACAGTCTCTTACGGATGGCGATTCATAATAAGGCGGATACCACTGAAATGGTAATATAGAAATATAAACACACACAGTTGTGGCCAAAAGTGATGTCCAGAGGGGATAATATATAATAATATTTGTTGTATGAGGAAAATATTTTATATTATATAGGTAAACTACAGCTACCACAAGGACAACTACACAATATGCTTACAAAATCTTGCTAACACAATTTCAAATTATATATACAATTTGAAATAACTGTTTTCTATTTTAATGTATTTTAAAATGTAATTTATTCCTGTGATGGCAAAGCTGAATTTTCAGCATCATTACTCCAGTCTTCAGTGTCACATGATCCTTCAGAAATCATTCTAATATGATGATTTGATGCTCAAGAAACATACAATGTTGAAAATAGTTTTTTTTTTTCTTCCCAGGATTCTTTGATGAATACAAAGTTAAAAAGAAAAACATTTATCTGAAATAGATTTTGTAATATTACAAATGTCTTGACAGTCACTTTTGATCAATTTAATGCATCCTTGCTGAATAAAAGTATTAATTTCTTGAATTTTTCACAAAAAAAAAAAAAAAAAAAAAGAACGGTAGTGTATAATGTTACAAAAGCTTTCTGATGCAGAAAATTTAGCTTTGCCAAATTGCATTTTAAACTATTTTCAAATAGAAAACTTATTTTAAAGAGGTCATGAACTGCATTGTTTATTGTTTTATAATGTTTCCTAAGGCATTTTTCCTACCCTGAAACTTGATGTAACTAAGAGATTCGCTGAATAAAACAGGAGTTTTGGTCCAGAGTCCAGAGCTCAGTCACTGATGAACTTGCACTGTTTGATTGACAGCTCCAGCGGTTGTAAAGGGAGTGTTCTCTGATCGCTTTCTATATATAATTTAATCAGTTTAAATAACAGAATATTTTTATCCTACTAAGAGAAACAACGTGAAGCTGACCGTTTAATCACTGGTTTTAGAATTAAAACAGTTACTTACATGTTGTTGCATTACTGTTGAGTCCATATCGTAAAAGCCTTTTGCAAAGCCTGAGCCGAAATTCGATTGATTTACCAAAGAATCCAGAGTGAAATTGCGAATGCAAATAAATAAAGCTCAACTGAGATATTCACCATAATTAACCATATTCCTAGCATTGGGATCCTTTGAAATGTAATGTTATTTTTAGTCTTGTATCACTCTTCTCTGCTCCTCATCTCACTAATACATCAGTGGGCGGGGCTAACATTATAATGATGAAGTAGGCATTTATTTCTTCTGCGGATGCGGGGTTTCACCTATATAGGCACATTCCAGGATCGATGGGCCTGGTGTCAATAAAAGCTTTTGGACTAACAAGGACGTTTTTAGTTCTGAAACTTGCAGGACATTCTTATAGTATGATGACCTCTTATATATCAAAAGCTCAAGGAAAAGTTGATTTCTCAATTCATGACCCCTTTAAACTGTACACAATATTACTGTTTTTGCTGTATTTTGGATAAAATAAATGCAGCCTTGATGATTAAAAAAAAAACAAAAAAAAAAACTTACTGATCTAAAACTTTTGAATGGTTGTGTGTGTGTGTATATATATATATATATATATATATATATAAATGTTTTTATTTGTATTTTTTATGCAGTATAACATTCACAATTGTCTGTATCTGCAAAAGAAAGTTACAAAAAAGGAAATTAAAGAGTTAAAAAAAAAAAGCCTAGCAGCTTATGAATTATGTAATATTACGTTTCAAAAAGAAACCACAAAGTGGCACTTAAAATCAATGAAACTGTAATGCTTCATAATGGAAACAGGCAACAGATGATTTCATCCGCATGATGGTGATGTCTGCGAACAGCCCATCCTCACATATTCATAGTCATTTGCGTAAAGTTTGAAGCATAGCGATTATGCATTGAACACATGGTCGCCATCTTTAGACTGAAACAGGATAAAATGACCAGGAATGGATTAGGATAAATGGATTTTTAATTTGATTCATAATACTTGGATGGGATCAAACCCAGCCGTTCAGAGACTAAATATAGAGGTATACTAAGCAATCTGCCAAAACATCCTCTTCATCATAATCATGTACTGATGCACTGCATTGGTTTTCCAAAGGTCGTGTGCACATAAGGCTGTTAGACATGCTGCTACTTAAAGAAAAACATTATGTACCAATTACTGCACTGTTTTTATCTTTAAAGGATAGTATTGTCTTAAATCTGCTATTATTTATAAATGACTTTCTTCTGAGGAACAAAACAATCTTCTAAAAGTAAAAGTAAAAGTAATATCATGATATTCCTTCATTCAGGTGCATACCTTGACACTGAAACGCCATTTCATTTATTCATTTATTCATTTAGCAAAAGCTTTTATCCAAACCTTGTATCCAGCACAAATCGAATTCATCACTTCTAGCAGTGTCTGGTCTTAACTCAAATCGTAACCGAAGGTTTGCACTTTCTCCTGTCAGGCATCTCCACATACTGATTAGGTGTGCTACAGGTGTGTAAAGCGCTCGGTGTGGAGGTTACCTACACACAGTGATGAATGGCTGCTGACAGTGGTGGCACAGTATTGAGCTCTTGGATTGTGCTCTGGCAGCGTGCAAAGTTCTGGAACCCCTGTCAGTCGAGGTCCCTTTCCGTCCTCCCAGATGTACAGCGCCACCTGTGGGAGAAAAAGAATTGAATTTAATGCAGTGCTTGTTGCTTTGGAGTTAGTACACTTAAAAGCAAAAGCTGACTCAAAGATTTAAATTATGTTATCATTTGCTCCTAACCGGAATGACTTCCTTTCTTCTGCCCTCAACACAAAAGAAGATGTTTTAAAAAAGGTTTTAAATGTTTTTGTTACTACAATGAAAGTCAGTGAGGTTCAAAACAGCATGTGTGCCCATTAAAACACTAAAACTTTTTAAAGTCAACAAAGTCTTTTCTTCCCTATTGTGATGTTTATCTGAATGAAAGGGCTTCTCGAACAAGAAAACATTTTGTCCATCGGGAATTGATTGGATCGTTGTCATGTGCTACTGCAGTGACAGGCTGTCCCGCCCTCTCGCCAGTAAACACGTCATCAGAGGGGAAATTAGATGTCACTGCAAAAGGGAGGGAAAGTTATTTTGCTTAACGATTACGAAAGCACATGAGTTTTGATGTGCCTAAATAAATCATTTATAATAAGTACTGGAATATTCCATAAAAAAAGGTAAGTTTTAATTTCATGACTCGATGAAATATCTTCTTGCATTTTCCACAGAAGATAGAATGTTTGGAATGACATGAGGAAGAATTTTTTTAACGCCATGCCAGCCTCTATGGCAAGAGCCAGGTTTAGTTTAGTTAAGGGCCAGGTTTTAGTAGATTCTGACAAGATGAACACTTTGGGGATTTTTATCCTGATAGTAAAAATGTATGTGTCCTATCCGGCATCGTGTGTAAATGACTTGATCCTAGCTATTATTAAATGGGAATTGTATAATGTAATGTTTTGTCGCTGTTTGGATTTTAATAGGCAAATACTTAAGAATCTATGAATGGATCATTATTACGGTGATTATTATTTTTCTAGCATGTTATATGTTTGGCAACGGTTCTTTTAACCCTAAAAGATGGAGTGTGTAGCTTTTCATTTCTTAAACAACCATGTATTAAGATGTATCATGGCCATAGGATGACAATGTCAAGATTCATCAGGCTCAAATTGTGAAAGAATTGTTGGGAGGGAGCATGAAGAATCATTTTCACACATGAACTGGCACTGACCTTAACCTCAGAGGTACATCAATTTTTGGTCAAGATCTTGTATTGACAATGCAAGAGGTGAGCACTCTGTAGAGTCTCCTCCAGCACATCCCAAAGACTTTCAATGAAATTAAGGTCAGGACTCAGACTCACAATTTTAACCCTGGTGAATCTTGACATTGTCATCCTGGAATATGACCATGATGTGTCTTCCTACATGGTTGTTTAAGAAATAAAAAGCTACACAATCCATCTTTAAGGGTTAAAAAAACCATTGCCAAACATATAACATGCTAGAAACATAATTATCACTGTAATAATGATCCATTGCCAATCGATTGCCATTTATTTTTGGACATGAGGAAGAATAAATGGACAGAATTTTTACTTTTGGGGAGCCTATTGCTTTAACAGTGGTTATCGAATAGAAAGTCACATTTTTCATTTGAAAAAAAGTTAAAACCAATGATGATCAAAAAATCTGAAGCCAGATTTAAACCTGCATCACCCACGTGAACACAATGACGTCAAGAAAAATGGAACATTACATTACTTAAAAAAAAGTTGTTCTTGTCTCTCTGTATAAAGATGGACCTCCCACACATGAAAATTAGATTCTCAAGATCCAATACATTATTAGACTGTCTGTCCTTTTCACAGGGAGCTTTGCAAGGAAGGAGCTGAAGACTAATACTGCAGAAGCTGCTGCAAGTGAATGTAATGTTTTTCTGAGACTATGGAGAGGGAAGAATTTTTTTTTTCTTTTTGAAGAATTTTGTGGAAAGAGAACAAGAGAGAGAGAGAGAGAGAGGAAAATAGGGAACGAGAAGGTGGAGATAAAATGTACCTGAGAAATGTGACAGTAGATTCCGGTACAGGGTGAAATGAGAGAATGATTACAGTTAATCTGCCTTGTAAATTACTTCACAGCAATGACAGTACAAGAACGAAGTATGCCAAGTTTATGATATTTTAATTGCTGTATGTCAGCTTTCTGGAATATGTGAATCTAACTTGTCAATCACAGCATTGAGTGCACAAATATTTCCACTACTGATTTTTTAAAAAGAAATTATTATATTTATTCAGCAAGGATGCATTAAATTGATCAAAATATTTCTATTTCAAATATTTCCTGATCTTTTGAACATTCTATTCATCAAAAAATCCTGAAAAAAAAAAAAAAAAAAAAAAGTATCACAGTTTTCAGAAAAACATTAAGTGGCACAACTATTTTCAATATCGATAATATTAAGAAATGTTTCTTTAGCACCAAATCAGCATATTTAGAATGATTTCTGAAGGATCATGTGACACAGAAAAACAATTATTTTAAATTGTAATAATACATCAAAATATATCTGTTTTTACTGTAATTTTGATCAAATAAATGCAGCCTTGGTCAACATAAGAGACTTAGTTCAACAGTGTATATGTATAATGTCCGCTATAAGTTAATATTGTAATATTTTTGTTTCTAGAGTCCATAGTTTGAATGCACTATTTTACTTAATAGACACTTCAAACCAATCTAAAATTAAAATATAATAAAAAGGTAAATAATAATATACAGTAAGCCCATCGTTATCTCAAAATATACACCTTCAAAATTCTCACCTCATGTTTCAGATCTATGGTGAAGTCCGATTTTAAAGGTTCATCTTCAATTTTTTTTGTCAACCTAAAATGTAAAATCACTGTAAAATTAGTGAACAACAAGGAAAATGTAAACTTTGACAAACAACACAAAATACTTTCTCAAACATGATATTTCTAATGGCAAAATGGTAGTACCATGTCAATACCACAGTACATGACAATGGTAATTTTTCAGTACCATGGTATAAATCAAATTACCTGACACTTTCCCAATGCAAAGATTCCAGTTATATGATTGTTTTTAAAATTAAAAAAAGTTATGAGTAAATAAAGGCTTTTTAAATTTTTTCAATCCTCGAGTTGGTTGGCCTTATATGTTTCTTAATGGGATTTTTTCCCCAGTAGCACTCTTTGCATTTTTTTGTTTTATGCAAAGATTCCAGCTTTAAAAAACCTTTCAGAAAAATTGCATGAATAATAAAATGGAATAGTTTTAATTCATTTTACTTAAACTTTATCTATAAAAACATATATTGGAAGACTTGATCCCTGATCTGCTTTGTGACAGCTCATCAGTTCAGCTGAGGGCAGCATTCAAACCTGTTGACAAGAGGGATGCTCAGTGCCCATCCTGCAGAGAAGTCTGGGTACTCGAAAGCTGCTGGGTTCTCAGAAAAGGCATAATGGTGGATGATGGTGGACTCTTCATCATGTAGTGGCTTGCCAAGAAACCACTCCTGAGGGCAAAATGTGGAGATCAATCACGCTGCGATGGTCATCTCAGGCTCAATCACACTGTAACAGCTACCACCCGTTCATATGATACTCTGTGGGGCATTACAGTCTCCAACTTGATTTTAACTAACTTTTCATTCTATTTTCACAGTCAACGCTGCTCTGTACATAGGTTAAATAAAAATAATAATAGTAAAAAAAACAAGCATATTTAATGTTTTCTTTTTCTAAGAACAGTTCTAAGAAAAGCTGCCTGTCATGTTGAATGCACTGTACAAGTGACTCAACATAATGTTTTTTACATTATGGTGTTATTTTGAAAAGGCTCAAGTGAACAGATTTTGATGAAGTCAAACAGTACATTCAACATGACAGGCAGCTGTAAATGGCTTTCAAGTTTCATTAATATGCCGCCAACAACACAGGCAAATTAAATTGTAAGAGGAGAGAAATGATCAGAATGTATGTGCGTGTATCTATCTATATCACTTATTCTGTAGAAAATGGCAGGTGGCATATAGTAAGTGAGAAAACATTTAGTCAGGAAATGATTTGCCTTCATTAGTCTCATACAGTGCTCAGGATAAATGAGTACACCCCCTTTGAAAAGTAACATTTTAAACAATATCTCAATGAACACAAAAACAATTTTCAAAATGTTGACAAGACTAAGTTTAATATTTATTTAACATGTTGTGGATTGGTTTTGTTCAATTTTTCCACATTCGGCACATTATGAAAAGTCCTTACTTTTCTGTGGTCAATTTTTTTGAGGACCTCATGAAGTTTTTGGAGTTTCACTCTGGTGTCCTCCTCCAGAAACATGATCCAAGAAGAGTTCTTGCCAAACTGTGATGACAAGCTGAAGGAAAAAAAAACATTCTGCAATATCAAAAATTTTAAAGGGGTGGTTCATTGCGATTTCACTTTTTTTAACTTTAGTTAGTGTGTAATGTTGCTGCTTGAGCGTAAACAGTTTCTGCAAAGTTACAGCACTGAAAGTTCAGTGCAAACGGAGATATTGTCTTTTAAAGTTATGGCAATTTAATGCCTACAAAAACGACCGGTTTGGACTACAACAAGCTTCTTTCTGAGCTAGTGACATCATAAACCCTGCCCAGAACACACAACAAAGTGGGCGCGGCATTTTGGTAGCGGAAGAGTTGTCTACACCAGACGCGAACAGCGCATCAAAAGATAATAGAACCCATTATAATCAGTGATATTGTCTACACTGGATGCGACACGGAAGACAGCTTCCAGAATCTACACAAGTTCAATGCTGGATTTGCACAAAGGCTATTACTGAAAGATGAAGCAGTTCCCACTTTAAAAGCAGAAGTTTATGGGCCCCTAACTGTAAGTACGTTTTATTGTTTGTACATATCTTTTAAATGTATTATGTTGCTATTTTTTGGTTGCATCAATTACGTAAACAAAGACCAACGCATTTTTGCTTCGTGCTTGCAGTGGTTCTGCTTGACCCTCTTAATCATAACTGCTATCTGGGTCTGATTCGGGCTCAATTTGATACGGCAATATAGACGGCATTATTTACATTTCCACTGAAGCACATGTAACAACTAATGGTAAGGGGCGTGGCGTTTCCGGATGCTTCAGCGAATCACAATACACTGGGCCAGCTAACCAATCTGAGCCCATTGCGTATTTCGGAGGGAGTGGTATCATAGCCACTGCAACCTTTAGCCAAAAAAACGTAACGGCTAATGCTAACGCTCCACCTCTGGCGGTACGCAGGGAAGGAGACCAGAGGCTGTTTTTTGAATGGATGTCAATGGATGAGAGGCTTCACTATGCTGATTAAACAGCCTTTGTGGGGAAATAGCTAATCATTTAATTAATCAACAGCCTGTTTGCTAATCATCAGCAAGTTTTACACTAAATAATACTTTCATTGGGAACTATATATAGATTTTAGCTTGATAAATTATTATTTTTTTTTTTTTAAGAGAAGGCAGACTAGGGAATGTTGCGACTGATGTCACTGCCATTACACGATAGGCTGAGAGGTCCCGCACGTGATTAGGTTAGCCGTTACGCTTTCTCCAGCAGTAAGAGATACAGACCCTCTCATCTCCCTATAATATACAATCTCTGGTAGTATCATAGAATCAGGAAGTCAAACCAGCCATTCTAATGACAATGGAAACAGCGGTGTAGAATAAAGGTAAAATATATGAAAAATACAACTTTTTTTAAACCGAAGCATTAAACTGCGCTATTAATAAAAGAGTAGGCAAAAGGTACCCCGATGACCTACTACTATTTCCTGCGAGATTCTGAAGTGTGCATACGATACGAACACTTTACTATCCCACGAGGCCACGGGATAGATTTGTGAATGGTGGTGAAGCGACGCAACTGACACTGGTAGGTCACATGATAACGACAACATGGCGAATCTAATATGTCCAGATTACATTCATGCTACACACAATCAAACTATATATAAAATACTTTTTTTTAATGCTCGTAAAGTAATTACTTATTTAAAATAATGCTTATTGCAAAATCACAGCTATTTTGATATATTTAGTACAATAGCACTCTTGTTCCTGTGATATTATTTAAATAACAGCAATAATCCAAGTAAACCTCACTATCAACCTTTAACATTGAGATTTCACCATGCTGAATATCTGTAATGTCAGTATTGACAGCACTTACTAAGGCAGCAGTGGGAGAATGCTCCAGTCTCCCTCATTGTCTGACAGTGTGTGCAGGAGCAGGATGACAGGGGGACTCTGAAAGAGACAAACACTCTATAGCAGCTACTGTCAGATGAAGAGAAAATGGGAAGATAACATGAGAAGTGCCAGCTATCAAGTGAGTTTATCTGATTTGAGACTATAGTTTACTTTCAGGACAACAGACAGCAAAATCATGGATGGACTTCAAAGAGCGATCAGTTTAAGACACACACCTTGTTTTTGAAAAAAACTTATTATTAAAAAGTTATTATATAACTCATTCTCTTATGCTTAGCAAGGCTGCATTTTTATTTTATTTTATCAAAAACAAGTAATATTGTGAAATATTACAATTTAAAATAACTGTTTAATATTTGTATTTATTTTAAAATGTAATTTATTTCTGTGATGGCAGCCATTACTCCAGTCTTCAGTGTCACATGATCCTTTAGAAATCATTCTTATATGCTGATTTGGTGCTCAAGAAATTTATTATTATTACCAATGTCGAAAACAGTTGTGCTGCTTAAAGGGGCTCTATGTAAGTTTTTGACTGTACTAAAGCATAAAAATACCATAACATGTTTGCAGATATTTATTAAACATGCTCAGTTCACATACACGTTTCTCTGAGAACCAGTACTACAGCCAGTTATTTTACTTTATAATTAGCGTTCAGTGTCGGAATTTCTGTTTTTGTTTTGGTCTCTGCAAGACCACACGTTGCTAATTTACCCAATAGTATTTCTCCACCCCGGGTTGCCAGTTGGCAGAAAACACCTGCAGCGAATTGCAGCCATGGAAACCAGTGAACAAACTAGGTTAGAGATCGCAGATTCTAGCTGACCTAAAAAGCCTCAGCATCCATCTAAAAATCTCTACAAACGGGAGCATATTAAAACGCGATATCAACTCATCATAAATCAATAAATCAACTAATTATCTTACAGTGTGTGTAAGTCACGTCGCCTTCCAATGTCGCTCCTGTCGCGTGTCTTCAAACTGGCAACCCGCGAGAGCGTCAATCCTGAGGAGGAGGGGGTGGGGCGAACAATATTTTGAATTTGAACTGCAGTACCCATTACAACCACTAGCTATCATTCTTACATAGAGCGCCTTTAATATTTTTTTGGTGGAAACCATGAAAACTTTTTTTCAGGATTCTTTAATGAATAGAAAGTAGGGTTGTCAAAAGTACCTACTTTAGTACCAATTTGGTACTGAAATTTTAAAAATGTGACGAAACCAAAGTCCCTTTCAAGAAAAGTCTGTTCACTCTGCGGCCATACTTGCAACGTCTCCGGGCAGCTATTTCGGGCATCCAAGACCAAGTCCTATCTATTTGAATTGGGGAATACTGAAATCTCAAAAACTGCTTGGTGAACTCACAATTAAATAACATATTTAAAATCAGCAACAAAATCTGACATGAACTGTCCCATAAATGTTTCTTATGCTCAAATAGCGTTAAAAAAGGCTAGACGAGCCAATGCGCATATGCAGTCATAAGCGTGAGTCTCAGGTTTCTATGGGAACCGGAGCCTCTAACGGCAGCTGCAGTGATGCAGTGACTTTATCAATCAGCGATTGGCTCTTTTAGAAGGCGGGACGTATTCCGCCATATTGCGCATTGCAGTTTCTCCCACTCATAACTAATAGGAGTGAACCGTCTTTCTATACCTATAGTCTTTGACGATACCAGCATTTTTCACTGTTGTTAAACACGTCTGATTGGCCATTGTGTTCACACGCTCAACAGATATGTGTGTGATTAGCTAATATATCCGCTGATAGACGCTTTGTTTACAAATGCTCCCGTGTTCAAGAATCCGCTTAGCAGCGCTCAAAATGCTAGGGGGAAATGTATCATTATCAGGTATCATTATATTTTAAACATTTCAGTATCAACTTGGTACTTATGACAACAAGTTAAAAAGAACAACATTTATTTGAAATATAAATTATTTGTAACATTATTACTTTCTTTACTTTCACTTTTAATCAATTTAATGCATGCTTGCTGAATAAAAGCTGAATAGCTGTGGACTTTACTATTCTCATTAAACTAGAATGTCTATTAAAACTTTATAGTTATCATTATTAGTGTGAATGGTCCTTAAGAGACTAAACCTGTGCAGTATATTCTGATATGTCTGTATATATAAATATAGTTCCTACTGTAGATGCTAAACTAAGGATGCTAGGAAAACGTTTACAGTTGTCATAATATTAATCTTAAATCTTGAGATTAATCTGATATTGATGACAATTTAAATCATACCCAAGGCTTTCTTCTTCTCTATTGTTTCATGACTTCTAAACTACCGCACCAGTCAATTCATCAAAAAAAAAAAAAAAAAAAAAAAAAAAAAAAAAGTGCTACTTAAAATTGAGTGCTCACTTCACATTAGCCATACACGTACTTACCTCACTTATATTTCAACTAATCAACCAAACTATTGAATTTTAGTACGCAAAAAAGATTGCAACAGGAGTGACAATGAATCAGATGAGAGAGAGCTCATGTTCAGTACTACCCCTTAATATATTCACAAATGTGCTCCAAAAAGAGACACCCATTGTGTGTCTTGATACAGCTCATTAGGATGTGAACAGAGAAAAAAGGGATTGTGATTACGCTGTGACTAAAGGCAACGTTGAAAATGGGGGTCGGCGTGACCTTGCTACCTTGTGTTACCTCAGATGATCGTCCTGGCTCAATTACATCACGGCCAGAGACCAGAATGGTGAGAAATTAGCACTCTAATCTTAGAAGTGTCTGATCTAGCTGTCCTATGTCAAGAAACAAAAGCAAAAAGAGACAAAAGCTTGTGTATATCGAGTTCAATGACCCTAGTTTGGCTTTTCAGTTTGCCCCCAGTTTGAGTTTATCCTCACTGGTAAATAAATGGATTTTACCACCAAAATAAAATTTACCTGTTTAATTATTAACCTTTGCATTATTCTCAGGGTGACATGCCTTTTAAACG
Organism: Elopichthys bambusa; assembly: GCA_037101425.1. NCBI lineage: Eukaryota > Metazoa > Chordata > Actinopteri > Cypriniformes > Xenocyprididae > Elopichthys > Elopichthys bambusa. The sequence continues at coordinate 13,270,167 of CM074444.1, forward strand.
AAACATGCTTTAAATGTCAGGCTTTGGATGGAATTTTGCCTTGAGAGAACATGGACAACAAATGAAACAATGTGGTAAGATTGTCCATCTAAGCTTGGCCAAACAACTGGACTGATAGCTTCAAAAAACACAATACATTAAATAAGATTGGTGGCCTGCTTTTGACCAGCAACAAACAATTTACAGCAGAGAATGGTCAATGTACCCTTTAAGCTAATCTTTTATGGTTGTATAATGTCATAAAATACACAAGCCAGCAGGTAGCATCTGAACAGTATTTTAAAAAGCTGCATGTCAGGTCAAACTAATACAAATCATTATGAGGATGCATTTCAGTTGTGAGTTCAGGTTAATTTAGCTAATGTTCTCTGCCCATTTGGCCTTATTACCATAGAGACTGGAACAAACATATTATATTGCATTGCCCTGCTAAAAAGTGCGTGGTCTAATCATGTCTGTGTATCGGTCTAATTAATTAAGACAAATTTGAGCTAATTGATGAAACTAATAACAGCTTCCCCGATGTCTGTAATGAATAACACAGTTGTCTTTTCCAAATAATTTGCAAATACAGAGCCCTTCTTCCAATACTTCCTGTATAAATCAGAAAGAGTTATATGTTGAGAATACACCAAGACTTGGTAAAAACATTAAGACAGCTAAGTAAATATTTGCACACACACACACGCACAATTATATATATATATTAAACATTACTAAGGCTGTAAATATCTACAGGAGCATGATTCTGAATAAATGTACAATCACATTTTTTTTAATACAGAACATGATTTTCACACGATTCTGAATAGACAACTAAACAAAAAATGTAATTTACTAGATATTATGACAAAATGTTAACTGTTTCAGTCTATTTAAATAAATAATTAATTAGATTCATAAAGACTTTCATTACTGAATGAATCCGTTTTTAAATTAATCTCTTGAAAGAATGATTCAATGACAAATACATTGCACTACTGTTGCAACAATGTAATTGATACAATCTTTATTTAAAGTTTCAAGTGATTTACTCTATTTTGACTATAAACTTTTATTCCAGTTCTTCTGTGATAATTTGAATTATTGTAACAGAAATAATGATACTTTGTGGTTGAAAAGAAGCTGTATCATACACGACAACTGCTCTCTGTGGGTCAGCGGCAGTGACAATGCAGATCTGTTTCTGTGATCATACTTTCAAACGTTTTATAGACAGCAGAATCGTTGTAAGAATAAGACCGCGTGGGTGTTTTGAATCAAGATCGTGATCTTTAAATCGTGCAGCTCTGTTATCTACAAGCAAAGTCTGAATGCTGAAGATGAAGACAATAAGGAAAAACAGCTCATGACAAATAAGAAGACAAACACAAAGAAGAAGAATAAAATAATTACAAGTAATATGAAAAAGACCAATCTTCAGGGCATGTTTTTTCCTTCTCAACATGCACGATACCAAGCTTGTGTACTTGTACTCGTACTCGTAAAAATACCCCCGATACCTCACGTGACATAACTGACAGAATTGTCCATGCACAAAGACACTAGCGGCAGCAGAAACAATGTCAGCCTCAGGACTGTGGAAATACTTCAAAATTAATGATAACAACACACACATTGCGAACTGCATGCTTTCAGTCACAATTCGATATCGATTAGTGAAGGCGGGATAGGCGGAATCGCGCTGAATGACACAGACCAGAAGCGCTCTCTCTCTTTCTAGTGCGCGATCTCAGTTCTCTCAGACAGTGCGCGATCAGTTCTCCTTGCGCCTGAATGGTCAAATGCACACATAGTTGTCAAAATGTCCAATGGAGTATCTCATGTAAATACAGTCGGTTATGGCTTAAGTGTATGTAAACATTTGGGTGAAATCAGGATATATGTCAATATCCATGGATTCGGTCTTAAAGCGACCGTAGCCTATATTTGTCATTATTGTTAATAAAACAACAAAATATATGTTAAATAAATGTATGCATGGTAAATCAACCTACTGTATCTGAAAAACAAGTTTATTTAATTTGTATCTCTATAGTATTTGTTGTATTGTTTGTAATTTGTTTGTAAATTTCTTTTTATATAACAACAATTATATATATTGGTAATTATGCCCGTTGACACTGAAATTTTTGTTCTTTAAGTTTGTGACAAGCACATAAAAATTATTACTTTTTTCATTAAAAAAATAATAATAAAGAAGCTGTCCTACATTCATTAGTCTCACTGTGTTATGCTTGGAAAACTGCAACATCACCCAAAAAAAAACACAAAAAAAAAAAAAAAAAAAAAAAAGGAAAAAGAGAAATTACCCCCCATCTATTAATGCATCATGTTTCCTTCTGGAGCATCAGTGAATGTTTGAACCTTTTTTAATAGTTGTGTTTGAGTCCCTCAGTTGTCCTCAGTGTGAAAAGACGGATCTCAAAATCATTCAGTCACTGTTGTAAAGGGTTCAAATATGCAAAAGATGGTGGAAAACTGAAGAATCTGCAGGACCTGGATGATTTTTCTGAAGAACAGAGCTCAGTTTAACTGCTCAGGACAAACAAGGGACTCATGAACAACCATCACAAAACAAAAAACAGTCAGAGATCATCCAGGTAACCACACACAGTATTAAGAATCAATTGTTCACAAACTTTTGAACTGGGTTATTTTAATAAATTCAGCTAATTTTTTGTAAAACATCTTTTATGTAAAATATCTTACTCAGGAGAGGACTAAATAAAAAATAACATGCATTTTGTATTGTCTCCTTTATTTTGTTAAATAATTTTTAACATTTTTCACATACTTTTTCTTGCAACTGTATATAATATATATATATATATATATATATTATATATATACACATATACACATATACACATACACACACACACACACACACACACACACACACACACACACACAGTCAAACCAAAAATTATTCAGATGTTTGGTATATATTTATATATTTTTGGTATATATTTACTAGTGGGTGGGTGCAGGACACTATAGTTAATTTATGTAAGTGAGGATAGCAAAATAAAGTAAACTGTGACATATTATCATATTGTAAAACTGATAGAAATTTGAAACCAAAAATTATTCAGACACTTTGACCTGACCATGTTTTGCTTAAGTATTATCTGACATAATTAAGATTCACATTTTAACAAATCTTGTCATATTTTATTACCATTTTTTTAAAATTATATATATTATATATAATATATATTACATATTATATATATAGTTGTTAAGTTTAGGTATTGGGTAGGATTAAGAATGTAGAATAAGGCATTAATATGTGCTTAACAAGTACTAATAAATAGCCAATATTCTAGTAATATGTATGCTAATAAGAAACTAGTTAAAAGGCCCTAATTAGCATCAATCAAACAACATAATTCTTATTCTCAGTGAATAAAGATTACTTATTAAACAAAAAGATTGAAAAAATGATTGCACAACCACCAAATAGGTGGCGATGTATACTAAGTAAGTTATGTAAATCGCCATTAAAGGCGAGGAAGTAAAGGAGGAAGTAGAACGGCGCGCTTTCTTTTAGAATCTGTTTCCATGGTGAATTATCGATTTGTTGCTCTGTTGTTGAGAATGTCTTTTGTGTTAACCGGGAACCTACTCTGGCTTGGCTGAACTTACTCCCGAACACAGTTTTCGAACCAGAATACCTCGAGTAAGCAAGTTTTGGGTTAATCAACCAAGAGTTCAGGGTATATGTGACAGTAAGTTAACATTGCTTTCTGGAATACCCCCCGGTAATACCAATTGCTGCCATACTAAATTTACAGACTTCTGTGCCCTCTCTGGGATCTAGAGAGAAATAACTCAGTCAGTGTTTGTTTACAGACTGCTGGTCTTATTGAATTTGTTCTCTGCTGCATGCAATCCCACTGTTCTGCTGCTTCGGCCCCCCAGTGGTGGAACAAACATCCCACAGCTTTTACAACATAACAGTCATTGCTGGCTGCACACTGGGGTGTGAATATGAGCAAGCGAGCGATACAGGGTAAGAGTGATAAATCTGAAGTCTAATTTACATTGACAGTACTGGAGCTGTCAGGGTTCATATAGACCAACAGAGAGGGAAAGAATTGATGTGCACATCCATGTACAGCGTGATGCATGAGCATTTCTCTGTAACGAATAAATGTTAGGCCTCATGAGTTTAACTAAAGAGAAACAAATTGCTCTACCAAAACAAGGATTAAGCATCAGAAATCAACCGTCGCATGTCTCAGACTAGTGCTGACATCTTGTGGCAATGCATAAAGAAGCATGACAGTCGACAGTCGAGCAAACTTAATTTTCCTACAAAGGTCTGAAGGTACAAGGCTGTAACTTCTTTCAGAGGAACAATGAAGTTCTATATATCTCCGACGCTGTCCAATCTCATCTATAGAAGCTCTGCTTTAGTGTATTATTTAAAAAGACCGACACTGTCCAATCTCATCTATAGAAGCTCTGCTTTAGTGTATTATTTAAAAAGACAGTTCACCCAAAATAAGAATTCTGGGTAACACTTTACAATAAGGTTCATTAGTTAAACATTAGTTAATGTGTTAACTAACATAAACTAACCATGAACAATACATTTGTTACTGTATTTACTAATCTCCGTTAATGTAATGAAAATACAGTTGTTCATTGTTTGTTCATGTTAGTTCACAGTACATTAACTAATGTTAACAAGATTTTAATAATGTATTAGTACATGTTGAATTTAACATTAACAAAGATTAATAAATGCTGTAGAAGTGCAGTTCATTATTAGTTCATGTTAATTTAGTTAACTAATGTTATATATATATATATATATATATATATATATATATATATATATATATATATATTACACATACACACACACACAAATGAATACATATTTTAATATTTATTTTAAAACTTTTATTTTGTAGATTATATTTTATAAATATTACATTTAATTATAATACATATTTTTTTTTAAATATGATTTAAATAAGTATAAATGAAATGAATTATTCAATAAAATAAATTCAATAATATACTGAAGGACAACTGGCATAGGTAAGAAACAAAAAAAACAAAAACAAAAAAATAAATAAATAAAATCTAAACAGAGCTTTATTTGTTCTTTTGGATAAAACTGGCTCAAAGTCTTCCCAGCATGTACATGGACTAGTTCATTATTTATTTATATGACTTTAAAAGTTGAAGAGGAATTCAGTTACATTGTTTATTATTTTTGTGTGTGTGTGTGTGTCCTTGTCTAAGGACAAAGGCAGTAAGTTTCAGTGAATTTCTTGAATAACAGAACCAACACTGACTCTAAAATAGGAGATCTGCATTTGAGAGCATAACTGTCATATCTAAAAGAATCCATGGATTTGCTGTTTGCTTGAAGGCGAGTGATTTTAAGAACTCAACTTTGTCACAAAAGCAGGAATTTTAAGACAAAGGTCCTGTTTGACAGTACTCTAGCGAGTTAAGTACAACTTTTTATGTGGTATCACACACTTCAAGGGCATTACAGTGCTAGTAATTTGCACTGCATTTTTTCCCACTTCATTTGTATTCTCAAAGTGCTGCTAAAAAGCATCTAATCTGACAATGAGAACGATGAAATAAATCAAAACAACTTGTTTGTTGCAATACAGCTCAAACTGATGAGAACACTGTCAAACATCCATTGTACATCTTTTGGAAAGTTAGGCTAAGACGTTCTGCAAAAAGAAAAGCCTGAGAATGAAAGAAAGGAAGCAGAAGGGATATAGTGCAGGATAAGAGCGGTCTCTTAATCTGGTTTTGATTGGATCGGAGGGTGACAGCTCAGTGAACTGGTGCAGAGCTCGGAGGTTATTGCGGTTTGGCACTCCAGATTTTCAGAACAAGCAGTCAGAAAGAGTTTGTCTATAAAAGCGGTAAACTATCAGGTGAGGACGTGAGGGGAGGAAAAAATAGATTGCATTACATTTTCACTCTCAGAGGATGGTCTCCATGCTGAGAAATAAATGGAACACACTATCAAGGGTGGAATATTAAGGATGAACCCAACAGTTTCTCTCATTGAACTGAAGCTTTTAACATTTGAAATGTCAATCCCACTACTTCACTTACTGAAAATGTCACTTTATGATCTGTCCTTGACTCCTTGCCTTTCCTAAAAAGGAGAATTTTCAGTAAGACGTGCTATCAAAATGTTGCCAGGTTAGGTGCGAATAAACTTTCATGAAAGCCAAACTATCCATTTAACTGTAAGAATGCATACAACAATATAACAATACAACAACAGATACAATGTGGCATCTTTGAAGATAAAATATCATTTGTTTTTATAAATTAATTTTCCATGCTTTCATTTTGTGTTATTTCATTCATTAATGGCTTCACCATTATTCTAAAATGTGGAAATTAGTAATGCCAAAGAACTTTTGACTGGTATTGTAAATCTGGCTTGGCAAAAATTTCATAACAGATGGGTGTAATTGTCCAGAAAGTCATGGACAAAATTGGAGCATAATTGTACAAATAATTTCTCTTTGGGTTGAACTGATGCAAGTAAATTAAGTGAACCCATGCCAGGCATGAGGTCAAATGGTCATGAAAAACAGAAGTGAAAATGTTAAATAAAAAAAATCAGAAATACCGGTACCTCTTGAAGAGCTTGTGTCTGTAGAAGAAGGTCTTTTCTGAGTTTCTCTGCCTGCTGCACATGGAAAGAGTTCCTCTGGCTCTGGATGACAAACACCACTTGTCTCAAGTCTACAACAAACACAGAGAGAAACACTAACCATGTCATGCTGTTAATTTGCTTTCTGCAGGGCATACAACAATTTCCCACTGAGCGTGATGACATAAATGATGGGTAAGAATTATTTTGTTGCAAAGGCAAGAATATCTATTGGAAAGTGTTCATTCTAAACTCAACTCTAAGCACAGGAAGGACATGCAGATTCTTCATCAAATAACTACAAATTCCAGATTTCTGAGCAGAATCAGCCAATACGGAGTTGGCATTCTGACGTAAACATGGAAGCCTTCACTGTGCTTACTGCGGCAACTGCGTAAGCATAATGACAGGGAAGAGAAGAGATTGTTGAATAAAGTCGTTATTTTCGTTTTGCGCACAAAATTTATTCTCGTCGCTTCATAAAATCAAGGTTGAATCACTGCAGTCACATCGACTGTTTTAACGATGCCTTTAGTACCTTTCTGGACCTTGAAAGTGTTGATTATGTTGAGTCATATAACACGCATTTCATCAAAAATATCTTGTCTTCTGAAGATGACAGGTCTTACGGGTGTAGAATGACATGAGGGTGAGTAATTCATTTTTTGGGTGAACTAACCCTTTAAAGAGGGAATAAAAACGTTGCACTATGGTTGGCACACACGCTTCTTAGTTAGCGTTAAACCTTGGTACCAATACAAAAGATGCAGGTTTGAGTCCAATCTGTTTGAATTCCTGCTCTCTCTCCAGTGTGTTCCTGTCTCTATCTACTATCTCTATTCAATAAATCTAAAAGCCCTGAAGATAATCATTCTTCTTTCTAAACAGATAACATTTGGAGGGTTTTTGCCCCGGGAAGAGAAAGGGCTTAGTGAGTCAGTGTATGAATGCATTACAAGATTGAAATCTAAAATTCCAGTTTTCATAGAGCAGATCTCTCTGGGCTTAAGGTCAAGTCCATACAGTTATGCTTCTGGGGGCCGTAATACAAAAACTTCCTATCTTGAGTCTCAAGTTAAGATCTGATCACCATGGTTACTAAACAGATAAGACTGGATTCTAGATGGAGTATGTTTCTTGATCTAGCTGCTTACTATATAAAAATGTAACAGCATGGTCTCTTGAATAACATACAAAGGATTTATTTATAATGAGTTTTAAAAACAGAGAGTTAACTGAGACCACCTCAATGATAAATGTGTCATAAGAGGCACTGAGTCATGAGTGTGGACCTGATGGAAATGGCTTGTTTGAAGGCCTGTGAGTGGTGTAATTAGACTCGGATTTAACATGCTGAGACATTGATCTCACGGAGTACAATCTGTGGCATTTGTCTAATGTCACCAGAGTCACTGTAACCTTTACATGAACTTTATATTTATCATCAAACCAGCCAGGAAACATCATCACATTAGCATTTGAGCACAGGGAGGGATGGAGGGATGGAGGGATGGATGGATGGATGGATGGATGGATGGATGGATGGATGGATGGATGGATGGATGGATGGATGGATGGATGGATGGATGGATGGATGGATGGATGGATGGATGGATGGATGGATGGATGGATGGATGGATGGATGGATGGATGGATGGATGGATGGATGGATGGATGGATGGATGGATGGATGGATGGATGGATGGATGGATGGATGGATGGATGGATGGATGGATGGATGGATGGATGGATGGATGGATGGATGGATGGATGGATGGATGGATGGATGGATGGATGGATGGATTTTTTTAAAACTTATTTTAGGAGCTTATTACCCAATATTTGGGTAAAAATTTATGTTTAAGAAGCACAGTCACAGGAAGCATAGACATATTTGATATCTACACACATTCATCATATAAAAACCATACAGCATTAAATCTTGTAATAGTAGGAGGTATTAAAAGTCCTTGATGCAGGTGCACTGTAAATCATATAGTTTAACTATAAAGAACAACCAGCAAAATACAGGTGTCTTTTTTTTTTTTTTTTTTTGGTAAGTGATGCACTCATATTCCACTCCATTACACTACAACACCCACACAGACTCTAAATCTGTAGGCTGGATAAGAGAATTAACTTTGCTTTCATATATTGTCCCAAGAGAGAAAGCTCTGGCACATAATAAAACCCATACGGCGAATGAGAAGCGTCACTTCTTTAATAAGCCTTGCAGTCAATTCATCATGAGTTTTGTTCCTGTTAGCTCCAGCTCATGTACGAGGCTCTCTGCCAGCCACAGCTCTCTGGATCTCTTCATTAGGTTTCTTTCAAACATTTGCAACAAAATGTGCAATTTTGAGTGAATATTGCACATCATAAATTATGATTAGACACTGAGTTTTCTCCTTCATGACGTTTTTAAGCAGCTCTGAGAAATGAGGCTCATTTGTCAACACAAACGCGACGAGGAGTATGAAGAAAGCGACAGCTTCGTAATCTTCCTCCAAGACAGGCTGAAAAAGAGTGAAAATGTGGAAAACAGCTGACATGAGCAAACAATCCGTGTATGCCTCGATCTGCTCCCTATTAAGTCGTAAGCCCTCTTCCTAAAGTGTCAGCCATTTCTAGGGCTATTACATTGTCCAAGTTGCTCCAGTGCAAAGAAGTACTCTCTTAAAAATTCCCAAAATACACCATACAAACTAGTGTCCATTGGCTGCTTTCTATATTCACTTCACCGGATATTTAAAATTATTTAATACTGTATACTTTTTGATAATAATAAAAATGTAAACAATATTAATATATGTATAACTACATTAGTTAACATGCACTGAGAATGAACAATACTTCTACAGCATATATTAATCTTAGTTAATCTTCCAATCTTCACTTATTTTACAAGGTTGAATTAGCAGAGCAATAGCACAGCTGTACATAAAATATTGCAATCCACACAAAAAAATTATGAGAGCTCTTTCAGTTCAAAAGAGGACAAATTGTTGGTGCGCGTCTCGCTGGCTCATCTGTGACCAGGACAGCAAGTCTTTATCATGCATGACTTATCCAGGATAATGTCAGTGTAACACCACGTAGGACGAACCACATCCAATAGGAGTAACTGTCAACACAAGAGGAAGCTGTCTGAAAGGGATGTCAAGGTACTAACCTGGATTGTATCCAAAAAACACAAAACCACAGCTGCCCTTATCACTGCAGAATTAAATGCGCACCTCAACACTCAACCAACCTCAACCACCAAAACTGTTCGTCTGGAGCTCCTCAGAGTCAATATTTATGGTCGGGCTGCTATAGCCAAAAGTAGTCACTCGTGCCAGTGCCAAATGTCGGTTACATTGGTGCCAACAGTGTAAATCTTGGGATGTGGACAATGTAAAACATGTATTGTTCTCTGATGAGTCCACCTTCACTGTCTTTCCTAAATCCATGATAGTTACGGTGTGGAGAAGCCTCAGGGCATAACACCCGGACTGTTGCTGCCCAGAGTGAGGCATGGGGGTGGATCAGATGGTTTGGGCTGCAATATCATGGCATTCCCTACTGTGACCAAAGACTACTGAACCATTCTGGAGGACCATGTGCACCAAATGGTTCAAACATTGTACCCTGAAGGTGCCGTGTATCAGCAAGATAATGCACCAAATAGACACAGAAAGACTAGGTTTGATGAATGGTTTGATGAACATGAAAGTGAAGTTGAATGGCCTGCACAGTTACTGGATCTAAATATTTTTGAGCCATTCTGGGGTATTTTGGAGGAGAACGTTTTCAGAAAAGTCAGAAAACGTTTTCCTCCACCAGCATCACATGGTTCTGGAAGAGAACCAGACACAAAATCCCTCTGGCCAATGAGCAGGACTTGTGTCTGTCAATCCCAAGATGAGTTGATGCTGTATTGGCTGCAAAAGGAGGCCCTACACCATACTAATAAATTATTGTTTCAGTTTAATTGTCTAATATATACATACGGTCATCCACCGGAAGCTAGTTGTCTGAATTTATAAATATGGATATTTTTCTTACAAAAACGCATGGTTTTGCTGCAGAAGGCCTTTATTAACTTTATTGGAGTCGTATGGATTACTTTTGTTTTATGGATGGATGCATTATTTTTTACTTCAAAATGCGGCCCCCCCCCATTCACAACCATTATAAACCTTGGAGGACTAAGGATATTTTTAAATATATCTGATTGTGTTCATCTGAAAGTAGATATACACCTAGGATGGCTTGAGGGGACGTAAATCATGGGATAATTTTCATTTTTGGGTGAACTATTCCTTTAATACTTAACACTTCATATTCAACAATATTACTGATCCGCCTGCATTGACACCATTGTATGAGAACTGAAGTGAGCTGGGCGATGATATCACTGTTTTCCCCAGAGCTGCTGTATAGATAAATGAACTAAATTAATAAATAATGATTTTTACAATCGAAATGAATCAATACTGAAATTACTTAAGCTGGACAATGACACTATTTTCTTCTAGAAACTGCTGTACAGACAAAATTATGTTCCTGCTATCACTGTAAAGCTGCTTTGAAACAGTCTGCATTGTAAGTGTAAGTGCTATATAAATAAAGGTGACTTGACCTCAGAACTGTGTTGCTGGTAATTAAGTGTACCAGTATTTAAAGTATTTAAACACTTTGGGTGCTAGTAGGGGCCTTGATGACATACTAATTCATGTTAAGAAAGCATAATGAGATACAGGTGTAGATTGAAAGCTTCAGTTGTTTAGCTTGAACCACCTGTCCACGCAGAGCTAAGGGGTGAGAGAGCCCAGGGCCATGGGCAGGATCGGTTATGTAGTGTCATGCGGTTTTAATTTAGTGTTGCTGCTTGCCATCTCCGCTCTGTCTTTCTCCACCTCAAAGCTGCTATTGATCTGCCGCCTCTGATGGGAAGGGGATTTACCTCCTAAACCGTGGCGTGCCCATCTCTTACAGATATGCCTGCCTCAGGGATAGATGCTTATAAAGAAAATGTACACAGCGTTCACTCCAGCTCCTCATTTGCATCCTTGAGCTTTTAGCGCACAATCCCACTTTTAAAAGTCTTTGTACCAAGTCTGCTTGCATGTACAAGTATGTGTCTGCATACAGATGTGAGACAGGATCTTTTCAGAGTTTTATTTATAGTATACGTTTTGGTGCACTGGGTTTGTCCACGTTAACAAAAGTGTATGTAATGTGTCTCTGTAAGAGAAAGTTTTTGATCCTATGTTCTAAAACCTAGTGTACTGCATTACTGTCTATATAGGCAGCTGCCTTCTAAGGGGACGGTCATATTTAAATGTTGTTCAGTGAATTTTTTTTGCTGTGAAATTCAGACACTTCAATAGGAATCCATGCGATTAGGAATTTCATGATTTCCCCACACAGATTTCACAAAAAGTTTAAGTTGGTATAGCGGATTTGCTGTGTTGACCAACAGAAAGCTGCTTGGTTTGAAAGTGACTTCTATTCCCGCAGCAAGGCATTTTCATAAGAGCGCTGGCTTTGGTGGACACAGGGCCTAAGGCAGAATGCTAACAGTCATGGAACCTGATTTGGAACACTCTGCATAGGTTGTTCTATACTAAACTGCAACATAACTTAACACTCCACACAAATAGTGCTTTAAAAACACATGATTTCACAACTTTTTTCAGTATAGTTTGTTGTTATGTTGCTAAGCTACACCAGCATAATCCTATAAAATGCACAAAAACACGCAAATGCCAATACTGGGCAAAATGGAATATATTTAATCAGATTAAAGTCTTTTTAATCCAAAGATTTTAGTAAACAGACTTTTTTGATTTTCATTTTTTTGATTGATTTTTCGTGACTTAAGAAAATTTACTGGCCCAAACTATTTTTTACCGAAACAAAAACAGGCAGTTATGACACCAATATTTTAGATGCTAATGAAAATTCACAATTCTCTATTCCAAATTCAATACCACATCTAAAACTACTAGCTTAACTAATAGAATTTTAATAGCTACATTTTTAAAGACAAGTGAACAGTTAGTAATAATAATAATAAATTACAAGCAATATCACAAATAAATACAAACAACAAAGATACAAATGAAATAAACAGTGCTTTTCAGGCAGGTCTAACAATAATTTTCAGGTACAGAAATTTAATTAAAAAAAAAAGTAGGCTAATCAAATAAATAACTATCCTTTTTAAAGTTCAAGAGCAGTGAGTGATTTTTGTCCTTCGTTGTTTGGTTAACATTAAAAACACAGACAGCAGCAGGATTATTAGGATGCTGTCACTTTAAGAGCGACTTTCTTTCTCAATTGAAGACATAACCGACTATCGGACTAAGTTTAGGATACTCGGTGAGATGGGCATTTTTGGACATAATTTGTGAATGAATTTGTTAGTTCAAGCACAGGAAGGCATGAAAGAGAGCTCAACTTAGTATTTGCTCGCTTTGGATGTTGAACTTCCCACACAGCGCATGAGTATCGGATTCCCTTTCGCATGTTCTAGCGCTTGAATATTTACACTGTAGAGCGTTTGTTCATGTTCTCACAACATTGCAATGTTAGAATTCATAATGCTACCGGGCAACCGGCGACTGACACAGTTTTATATACTCACCAACACCGATTTTTACTTGCATTGGAGAGTGTTAGTTTTAGGCCCTAAATATATGATACACACACACACACACACACAGGTTTTTCAAAGTTACTAGCCACTCACTGGCCAGTTTTGACATCGATACCATGAGTAAAAATGGCCAGATAGAGATATTTTTCATATTATCTTATAATTTGGCAGCAAGTATATTAGGCTGCTGTCACTTTAAGACCAGACGCACGGATCCATTACTGTTACACGTGTTTTCTTTCTCTTTTCTCTCTCTGTTTTTATATTCACTTAAAACATAACTGACTGTGTTTATGTGAATACTCGCCAAGACCAGCATTTTGACATTATTTTTGTGTGTATTTTACTTTATGTGCGCGCACTTTGGGTGTGAGCACAAAATCTGCAGGAATGAGTAAAATTATGCGCAATACGTGCATTCCCATATCGAAATTTATGCTCTGTAACACCAACAATATTCATCCAAAGCAACTGAAACAAGGAAATGAGGTAAGGCAGGTCTGTGTGTCAACTTGCTGTCGGAGAGATGGTAGCTGGTATCGTGTATCTATTCTGTGGAAAATGAGTACTGTAACAGTTTCAATTATTTCAGTGTCCATTTGTATTAAAAAAAAAAAAAAAAAAATCGGTATTTTTGAAAACATTACATTGCACTTCGTTTATTATTTCAGATGCCTTTTTAAAAGACTAAAATTGGAAAATGTGTATATATACATATTATATACAAAATTCACCCGCATTTGGCGGGTTTTTAATGTCAAGCTTGTAAGCGTCAGAAGTTACTGAAATACATTTAAAAAAAAAAAAAAAATTATATCAACCAATGCACATGATATTTTTAAATAATGTACTATTATTTCTGACCAACGGGTACAATAACTAATCTGGAGTCAAACATGCTGGCAGCTAACAAGGATTTGTAACAGAGTGGTTGTGTGTGTTAAGTGTGTGTCTGACAGGCAATTGAGCAGGTGTATTAAAAGCCTGAGAACATTTTAAAATCTTTCTTTTCTGGCATTGTGGGGTGCCACAGTAATAACAGTTATCCGGTCCCAGCGGGCATCAGTGATAAGGCGCTTGCCAATCTTTCATTGTGTCTCTATGCCTGTGTGATGTCAGAATGAAAGCACAGAGCAGTGTGTAAAAAAAGAAACTAATTAAAGCTGAATTTAACTGGTCTAGCCTCCACACTAATAGCATTCAATTAATCATTAAATAACAGGACAGCAGAAGAATGGAAAATGGAGAAGTCTTGACATTTTATCCTTCTTTTTGACCTTACATCAGCCCTGTTCTCTTGGTCACCATCACCTTTGCACACACCAAATTTGCAGACAAGGACTATGCGCGATGGAGCAAAGTAAGCAATTAGGAAATGTATTGAATTATTGCACTTGGCTTTAAATGGCAATATCTTTACTGCAGACCACCACTGAATTGTAAAAATGCAGAGAATGGTTCTTTAAACTGTCAGTGCAGCCTACTTCTTGATAAGAAGGCAAATCAAACTGTGACATGGAGAGGAGTCAGAGGTGGCCGACGAGAAGAGAAAGTTAGTTTTATGATTTATTTAGTGAGGTTTCATTTGATTACAGAGCTTAGAAGCACGTGTTTCTTAGTCAGGTTTCTTCCTTCCTCTCTCACTTCTCTCTCTGCTCAATCTGTATTCTACTGGAGGGGTGACTCCAAAGATAAAGAGACTGAATCTTCTGGATAAGGGAGATGTATTGAATGAGACGCTGGAGAATTGAGCTTCAGTCACCTGAATTGTTTTCCCAATATAAAGTATCACCTTCAAAGCTATGCCCCCTGTTTGTTTTTTTTCCCATCACGCTCCCCAAGGTTTGGTCTCCAGAGGTCTTAATTTGCAGAAACACCAGTACCTAATAAGATGCAATGTAAAAATACGGAGAGTTTAAACTGAAAAAATAAATCTAAAAATGTTACTTTGGAAGAAAAACACACACACACACACACACACACACACACACACACACACACACACACACACACACACACAAAAATCTAGAATAAAACAAGAAAGCACTTCTAGGACATTCCCAGAACTCCCTCTATGTGACATATATTTTCTAAAAGTAAATATATGTATTTAAAATTTAAATGATTTCTCTCGCAGTAAAACGGACAAAAAAAAAAATCATTGACATCATCCTAAAGCATCCTAAAGCTCTGTAAAAATGTCCCTGCTTCTATAATATAAATAAAATGTAAATATTCAATATAATGCATAATAAAAAACAAATTTGAAAAAAATGTAACATAAAAAATTAAGTTTTTAAAGTTGTTAAAGTAAAAATATTACTAAAACTGAAATAAAAAATTAATTTAAAGCTAAACAGAAACATTGAAATTTTTTTTTCCCTACTATGGTAGTCAATTGGGGCGGGCGAGATTTGTTTGGTTACAAACATTTTTCCAAATATCTTCCTTTGTGTTCAGCAGAACAAAGAAATTCATACAGGTTTGGAACAACTTGAGGGTGAGTAAATGATGATAAAATTTCATTTTTTGGTAAACTATCCCTTTAAGTGGGTTTGTATATTTGATTTACGACAGAACCAAACCAAAAAGAAATTTTTCCTGTGTGCCAATAAACAATGAGTCAAGATATTAAGGTAGGAAGAGGCATTTGATGAATGCAAGTGTATCATTATAGTCACACTGAGGAAACCCACTAAAAATGAACCACCTCAGACGGTATTGCATCTACCCAGGAGTGTCGACTCAGATTCTGTCCCGCAGCGAAAACACAAGATGGAACCACATGACAGCAGAAACTCAAATTAGTTCTACAGCAACCCAGAACAAAGTCAGACATGATTTTGTTTGCTTATGTATGATAATAGAAAGAGGGAAAGAGAGGTGACAGAAAAGGAGGAAGGAATTGAGCGAGAGCACTAAAAAGTTGAGGAGAAAATAGCACATTTATCCCCGGAGGCTGGTGAATCAGGTAGCACAAGTCTGAGGTGAATAAAATGTGAAAATGAAAACAGAGTATTGACAAAGCAGACTGATTACTGAGAAATAAATCACAATGCAGACTATTTAATTGACTCCAAATGTCAATTTTACTGCTAAAAAGATGCAAGTACATTAAAATAAGCCATTTTCCAGAAGACTGTTGAACAGTTAGAGGCATAATCTTTGTAGACGAAGGGATTGAGGACATTTAAAAATATTGTGCACAACCAACCCACAGGCAATCAAGACTTTCACTGTGCTTGGATCAGCTAAAAAAGTTAAAAAAAGTCTTTATTGTGCACTCACAAAAATTCTATAGTGAAGACATATGGCAGTTGCTCAAGTGTGAAAAAAGTTTAAAAATTTGTTTTCCAGCGATTAGGGTGCTCACAAGCTCCATCGGAGTGTCTACCGCAGGTCGTCGGCACTGAAGTACAGTAATTAGAGGTGATGTTTGAGGGTGCAACAGTAGGGAGCACAAAATGCAACGTTTAACCAACTGACAGTATCTACCATTTCAGGTTTATTGCTCTGTTTTTGGACTTCACTCAAAAAGTTCAGAGACAAGCCTTTTCCAGCATTAACTGGAGTCATGCAGACCCAATGAGTCTCAACTCAGACGGAAGGTTACGAAACAGATTTAGTCAACAAAGACACTGAAAGAGTCTCTGCACAATGCATGCCCGATCGAATGCAGAGAAACGAATGTGGCCATCCGTGTGATGTGTGCGTGTGGTGGTACAGTCCATCCACCTGGCACAAACCCCTACTGACAGTTTGCATTGCCTGAGGTGGCAGGGGGAAGCGTAAAGGAGAGTCACCTCGTGCCCCCGCTGGAGGTTTGTCAAATCTGTGAACGTCAGCAAAACAGGTGCACAGAACTAAATCCAGCACCCTTAAAGGAATAGTTCAGATGTTCCAAACCTGTATGACTTTCTTTCATGAAAAAACAGCAGAAAGTCTGAAAATATGCATTTACAATGAATAGGTGAAGGTTTTATGCTTCAATAAAAGATAATAAAGATCCATAAAGTCAATTTGATAAAGTTTTTTTTTATATATAAAGTATCATAAAAGTGGTCTGAACAGTGTTGCCACCTGCTTTCAATTGAAAGAAGTTAAAAATGGTAGCTAAATGTCACTAGATGACTTTATAATGGTAAATTCATTTATCTATATAAATATGAATATAGATCAGTGAGCAAAATAAGAGTCTAGATAAGGTTCGTCCAAGAAGTTGCTAATTTGTCCCTAAACTTTTGAAAAAAAAAAAAAAAAAAAAAAATGAAAAAAAGGGGAGTTGAAGTCACTAAATCTAGTGACAAAATCCCTAAATTGGCAACACTGGGTCTGAAACCATTCAAACGATTTGTGTTACAAACAGACTAAAATTTTGTTATTCATTTAATATCTTGCCCACCCTAGTTCTCTATGAAGTAGCAATGTTCGATTTGTAAATGAATTATTCATTTGAGTCAGATATTTTCAATAAATCAGTTGATTTGGTCTGAAAGATTTGTTCACAATTTGGGCTGATTCAATTTATTTGTTCAACTCACTGAATCAATAGCCCCTTTTACACAGAGCGTTGATCCCAGAAAATTGGCATAAATTTGCCAGAGTGCCTTCTGTTTGAACGCGAACGCAAACACGTCCCGGGAATCGATCCCGGGATGGGGACCTAGTGACATTGCCGGGATCAGTCCCTGAACATGCCCTGTGTGAACAAAAGACAGGACAATTGCCGTAAGGGGTGTGTCGTATCGATAACACTGAAGCTGAGATCGTTCATCAGCTTAGTGGAACGGTACGTAATGTGCTAGTTTATGATTGAATCAGTAAAAAAAAAAAAAAAAAAAAAAATGCAGGAGAGTGGTTTCTAGAGAGAGAAACTGCAGATCATAAACAAACTTAAGATGCTGCAGAGACATTACACGTCACAGCCTGATGTGTGTGAGCACAGATTCCGGAAAATCATTTGCAGTGTGAATGAACCAAAATCAAACAATCCCGGGACACATTATCTGTGTATTTTCCAGAATCTCTGTGTGAAAGGGGCTAATGATTCTATTTTGGCTGCAGTAATCTACTAGTAAATAAAGCTTATTAATAAAAATAAAACTTACATTAACTTAAAAGTTAGGCTAATGCATGGCTTCAGAAGAATTTGAATATAGTGCATAAGTCCGATTTATTACATTCATTAAGGATGCTTTTGCATTGTTTTGTTTTTTGTTGTTTTTTTTCCTTCTTCAGTAACTATATTTTAATTGAATGGAAAAGAGCAACCAGTCTTCATAATTTCCTTTCCTCCTCTGAGGAAAGAAAGTCATGCAGATTTAGAACAACATAAGGGCAAGTAATGACAAAATGGGATGAACTATTCCTCTGAGACTTGGCAAATGTACAAATAAGCAGCAGTCTACCAACAATGATAATTGGAATAACTAGGGGGGGGAAGCACCCCCAAAACACCGGAGTGAGAGTTTGTTCCGTCAATCAAGTCAATCATGCATGACAATGTGTACCAGATGGAAAGCTAAAAGCAATGTGAAGAATAATGGCATGATTTTTTCGCCTACTCCTGACTTGAATGTTGCTTTAACAATAACAGACATCGTCTTTCTAAATGACAGAGCCACACAAGAAGGGCCATTAAGCCGTATGGAGGAACAATGAGAATGTCAAGAGTGGATTTTGCACGCTCAGTGGCAGGTGATGGGAGACAAGAAAGGCTGTCGATGGCTCATTTCCATGAGCGGTGGCGTTGTGCATCCTGGCCCAGAGCTGATTGTTTCAATGTAGAACTGGCTGTGCTCCAGTGACTCAGATCATTGTGCTGCTGTAGATGTAACGATTTGGAGTGATCCAAGTTTGTATGCAAAGCTACCCAATCCTTTTTGACTCACCAGGATATGTTGTTCAAAGAAAGAGAGGGAAAGCAAGGGAGGAAAAGAGAGAACGTAGTGAATGAAAGGGATCAAAGGATGATAGGGAAAAAAAGATGAAAAACAAGATAAGACAGGAAGATAATGAAAGAGGGAGCAAGGAAAAGCGAACTTGAGTATTCACACCAAAAAAGGCGGGCTATAACAGCCAGAGCAAAAATAGCCCTTCTGATTTAAGGCCCCCTCAGGTGCTTCAAAGGGACATTAATGCAAAAACGGGGAAAAAATCAACTATCTTAGATTTAAGATGAAAAGCTTTTTCATGGAAAATATGAATTAGGGATGTGCATCTACATATTTTTAAAAAACAACTGGTTGGTGGGTTCCCTGAACGACTAGTTGACTAATCAGTCTTAAGGAAACACTAATTAGGCCGACTTTGGGTTCACCTGACTCAATCAGATACATTTCCCTAAAACATGTTCTCACGCTCAGAATACAAGATTCTTGAGATTTAGATTTTTTTAACTTGACACACCATCTTTTGTGGTGAGATGCAATGCAACAGCTAAAGACATCCATCTGTACACTACTATACAACAAGCCATTACTCCAAACTTCAGTGTCACATGATCATTCAGAAATCATTAATATGATTGATATGAAGAGGATTATCTTCTTTTAATATGAAGAGGATTATCTTCTTTTTATGTCTCATTATGTCACAGGAATGATCAAATCTGTGGCACTCAACTGTCAGTTAGTTAGTTAGTTAGTTATAGAGAGGGAAAGGCGTAGTTGAGAGCAGGGGTTTCAAACTCAGTACCTGGAGTGCCACAGAGTTGAGCTTTAACCCTAATTAAACCCACCTAATCAAGTCCTTCAGGATTATTTGAAAAATACAGGTATGCGGTTTGTCATTCTAATATGCTGATTTGGTAACATTTATCATTATTATCAATGTTGACAACACTTCTGCTAAATACTTAAAGGAAAAGTTCACCTAATAATGAAAATTATCCCATAGTTTACTCACCCTCAAGCCATCCTAGACAATCGGAGTTGTATTAAAAAATATCCTGCCTCTTCCAAGCTTAATAATGAGAATGAATGGTGCCAATTTTTTTTTTTTTTTTTTTTTTTGAAGCCCAAAAAAGCACATCTATCCATCATAAAAGTAATCCATACGGCTGCAAGGGGTTAATGAAGGCCTAATTATAACTTTAAAAACGCTAATCACTAGCTTTCGGTAACAGTTCACAAGAGAGTTGAGTTCCGGCGTATGATGTAGGACGTACTGTAGGTGTAGCGTAAGCTTAGGTGAGAGTAGACGCATCTCGCAGATCAAACAAATAGGGATGGGCAACAATCTCAAGCTCCTCCGACATTTTCCTTTAAAAATTCTCATTTTAGATTTCTAATTCATGACTGGTATTTTGTATTGCTCTATCCTCTCTGCTTCTGTGTTCGTCAATACGTCTTGCATCAGGTCAGAGTTCACTCTTCGACCGGAACTAGATTTGCGTATGGAAGCCAGTGATTCTAGTTGGCCAAGCTATATAAATATGGATATTTTTCTTACAACAAAGCATAGATTCGCTTCAGAAGACTTTAATTAACCCCCTGGAGCCATATGGATTACTTTTATGATAGATGAATGTGCTATTTGGGCTTTAAAAAAAATAAAAATAAATGGTACCATTTACTCCGATTATAAAGCTTGAAAGAGCCAGGATATTTTTAAATATAACTTTGATTGTTTGGCTGAAAGAAGAAAGACATATACACCTAGGATGGCTTGAGGGTGAGTAAATTATGGGATAATTTTGGGTTAACTATCCCTTTAAGTTTTTTGATGAAAAAAGAAAAATCTAGAAACTATTAACTAGTTGACCCTACTAACTGACTAGTCAATTTAACCTATATGACTCATATATTTTAATAATGTTATATAATATTCATATTTGCATTAATAATAGAATTACAAAGTATAATGGTCTGCAGATAATTTCTTAATTACCATTTTAATTACTCAGCACACACTGTAGGTCAATATAATACACACAGTTTTTAACTCATCAATGACATAAATAACTATTTAAAAAAGGAGAGAAAGAGTGTTAGATGGAGGGAAGCAAGCAGAGAGCGTCAGACACTTTTTGGCAGAACAGGAAAAAGAATAACACTCATTATGATTCTCAGCAAGGGTTGGACATCACAAAACTGCCTGGACTCCAACACCTGAACTTAGGCAAGGGAGCTTGAGCTGGTTTAATCATGCTCATTATAAAGCTGCAGTCCCTGTCCCTGTGTGCATCTCACCCGAAAACTAATGAGCATTGAAGGCAGTTTTAAACCTCCTACTTTGCATCAATAATTCAAGGCCTGGAGGCAGCTCCACTTTAAAAGATTCCAAATCCAAGAGCCTCATTATCAGGTCTTAAACTGTGCTTCGCTCCAAGGAAGTGGATTGAGTAAACATGATCTCCGCCACTTTTAAAAAGGCAGAGTTGCACTTTAATTACTCAGAAAGCATCTGAGTTTCGCATATTTAGGCGACAAGCCGTTCAGAAGAGGCAACACCGTGAGCTTTTCCGAGCAGATCCAAGAAAAGAATGCGGGTCACTTGAGTTCAGAGAGAAAAAAAAAAGTGGGATGAGGAGGAGGAGAGATATGAAGAGGATGAGCTTCTTTTTATGTCTCATTATGTTACAGGATTGATCAAATCTGTGGTACTCAACTGTCAGTTAGTTAGTTAGTTAGTTAGTTATAGAGAGGGAAAGGCGTAGTTGAGAGCAGGGGTGTCAAACTCAGTACCTGGAGGGCCACAGAGTTGAGCTTTAACCCTAATTAAACCCACCTAATAAAGTCCTTCAGGATTATTTGAAAAATACAGGTATGCGTTTTGTTATACAGACAGGCTCAGGTGACAAAAATGATGCACTTTGCTAGATTAAAGTGGTGCCATAGCTCACACACTGACACATCTTAGCCCAATATCCCCATATATCTTAGCATACCTATCATTAAACTGAACTACAGAGTTTGAGCCATACTCTGCATGGCTTCTGACAGCATAATATTGGTCATAACCGATGCAGAAATTGCAAAGACTCCTAATAACTTGGCATATGCCCAAGTAATAAACCTGACATCGCTGCAGTATGAACAATGACTCAGGTCTTAATCATATTTATAGACTTAATTACATTAGAAATCAGAGACGCCAAAACAAACACAGCACATCTAAGGTGTTGTGTAATGAAAACTAAGTGCCATCAGAACAGGATAAAGCAGAAGTTAAGCTGGGTTAATTCAGCATTACAGTTTGGCTTGTATCTACATAAGCTATTTGTCATGTGATTGATCCTTTAGGACAGTGGTTCTCAACCTTTTTTGGTCCAGCGCCCCCTATCCATTATCCAGGTACATCATGAGTGAGTACATCATGAATCCATTTTCCAAACCGTGTTTTTGTCTTATCCTGCATCACTCGGTACACCTATAAGAAGCGTTAATATTGGGACTATTTTAGAGTAGTTCGAGTCGGCACCGCTGCAGAATAGCACCGCACCTACACAGTATACGCCTGCAATTTTGTTTATTTACCGCTAGAGTACCAAAAGATCCGAACTGCAGCTTTATATATATATATACTTAAAAAGCATGTCACTGAAAGCCAAATAATATGACTCATATGACACCAAAAGTGGTCCATGCCGTGTTTTGTGTTTTCCGACACATAAACAACATATAAAGCAGTGGCTGTCAAACTTTTTTTTTTAAAGAGCGCCCTTTTTTTTTTTTTTTTTTTTTTTTAAATTGACGCGACCAAACCAAGTCAAGCCAAGCATAAGAATGCTAAAATATATAATATAGATATACAGAACAAGAATAAAAACTTATAAACAAGCTAAAACGAATTCACTTGAAGCGAAACTGAAAGTAAAAACCAGTGTTCTCACGCAGCCTACCTCTCTCGTTCGGCACGAATGCAAGTGTTTCCATATTAGAAATGTATTTGGATGCTGAACTATCATTTATTATGTAAACTAGGATTTGTATTTCACTCCCGTTTCAATATCAACGGAAAAAAATCATCCTC
This sequence comes from Elopichthys bambusa, assembly GCA_037101425.1. Taxonomy (NCBI): domain Eukaryota; kingdom Metazoa; phylum Chordata; class Actinopteri; order Cypriniformes; family Xenocyprididae; genus Elopichthys; species Elopichthys bambusa. The sequence goes on from CM074444.1 coordinate 13,293,449, forward strand.
TTCACATGTGATCACATGTGATTGGTAGGACCAGTTTCAGCGGTGGTCAAGCTGAACGGCACATATACAACATAGTATTTAAAATGAGCAGTGTAACTTTGTATATGTTTGGATGACTATTTTATTTTGATAATTAACAGGCTGCGATGTCAAGTTTGCAATGCTAGAACATGTGCGCGCGCAAGGCGCCGGCGCGATCACTTTAACTGCTTCCTATAGCTAAAACAACTTAAATACTCCATAATTTACAGATATGAGTAAGACATCATTCGATACCGCAAAGTTCACTTTTATTTGTGTACACTCAACACTAAAAACAGAACATTATGCTTTTGCAAAATAAAGAAAACAGGATGCACTTTTTGTCATCTTGGTTTCCTTTCCGTGAACTTGTTTGTGGAGTGCCACGCCTCACAAAAATGAATCAAACTAAGCAGCATATAGGCTACTATTTGTCATTTGAGTTTTTCCTTTTGCTTTGTTAACCAATTAAGTCAAAAATATTTTGCATATTTATTCATTTTCGACTATTATTTTATGAAAACAAATTGTTATTTTTATTTTATTTTTAATATAGGCTAACTTACACAAACTATATCCTGTCAACCCGTTTTAAGTCTCATGAAACAGGGTTTGAAAACCTGTGATATAAAGAATACATATAAACTTAAATGTTTTATATAAACTATACATATAAACTTTGATGACGATGCTTTCTGAAACTTAAGCGTGCAAGTCGCATGTTTCACATTATATCTTGAAGGGAACTTGTCATGACGGAGACTTCAGAAAGAGCTAGTGTTGTTGGACATTGTTTTATTAAAATGCTGTGAGGAGACAAAGAAGAACTTATGAAATTCGGATGATTAAACATGTATGCCCATACACTGTGGCAGCCTCCACATGAACGCACTCGCGCACAAAATGACTACGATGACTTTAAACATCTGAATTGTCGAGGGCTGTGTTTGTCAGACCTTGTTGGGCTTAATGCATAATGCCATGGTGTTTTACGCAAAAATGGTCACAACACATGAGTATGCCAATAAATTGTTTCCATCACCTTAACGCGCATTTGAACTATAACGCAAAACTCAAGACAATCTGCGTCTGCTTACTGAATTTCTTTGATAATTTTGACATTATTTCGTTTAATTCATTCGTCACCTGAGTGAATGGAAACATGATTTATTGAAAATATTTGAAAATATAAGTGGTTCTTAAGTCAATACTTTTTTAATGGCCTGTCAACTTTCCATTCCTCCGCTACGATTCTAGTCAGCACTGGATTCTAGCCACCAACGGATTGTTGTCAGCGCGAAACACATTTTTGTGCACATGAATGCTGATTCTTGTCAGCACTGGATTCTAGTCAGAGCTTGAGCACTGGTCTATGACTGAAATAAGTCGTTACCAAAGAAACTATACATAGCTAACATGTGGCATTAAACTGGCAGATTTTAAGAATGTTGTAATTACAAGTTTAATCTTGTCTTGCCTGGATCTTTGGTGTAAACTCATGAACGCCCACCAAGAACACCTGAATGCCACCCCCTTTCAAAAATCTTGCTTCCACCCGTTGTTCTCAAAACTCCCCCTGGGGTAACCAATTACACTACTTTAGGAGATGGTCCAGAGTAGAGTTCTTAAAAGATGTCTATTTACAACGTTTTTGAAGCGTTGATCATTGTAGCCAATCACAGACATATCCGATGAGTGCGTCAACACAATGGCCAATCAGGGGCGTTTACGAATCTGCTCAACAGCGCTAAAAGCGCTATGAAGAGAGACATCTGTTAAAAGAATATCGAAAAATGAGTTGCAGATACTGAGAGCAAAACAACCCTTTGAAAATCTTTTAGGCATTTCATTCTAGACTTGAGATGTGTTTTTTAACCCATAATTTATTAAAAGGATAAAAAAAAGTCATCATTTACTCACCCTGTTGAACCATGTTGATCAAAGGAGATCTTAGACAGAATGTCCAAGCTGTGTTGGTTTTAAAAGTTTAAAGACAAGGCAAGAAAGGAGAGAAAACTATTTAATTGCTATCGTCTGTTGCTTTTTATCCTTTTTCAAGCTTATCTGAATATATCATGTGAATTTGGAGCAAGAGTGTGAATCTCTATTTTCAATGTATGGAAAGGCGCAGCTTGGACATTCTGAAAAACATCTTTTGGGTTCTATAAAAAAGAAATAACATCATACAGAGTTTGGATAAAGCAATATGCATAAATAAATAAAATTTGTTATAATTATCAGTTATAGTGCTCTCATTAATAAAACGAAGTCACCCACTGCTGTCATTTCGATTTATATCCTTTTATTTTTTCAGCCTCTCAGGAGCTGTAGTCAAACCGACATCATTAAAGCCTTATTTAAAAACCTTGAAAAACTCCAATTTGAAAATGAAACTCAGAGGAACTGTTATCTCGCCCCTTTCTGAGGCTCTTGAAAGACTCTGATATCTTTTTAATGCACCATTTGAGATTTTTCAATGGCACGTTTATAAAAAAAAAAGAAGAGTTTAAATTCAATCAGATAGTTGCATAAAACATTCTCAAGGACATCTCAGAATGTCACTTTTAATTTTACAATTTGACGCATCGCTAACAACAGAAAAAAAATAAATGCTTTTATCCCTTTCCGAATGTTCGAATCACCCATTTTTTTTCGAACCGCTCCATCCAACTCTACTTCACGCTTCATTACAAAAAAAAAAAAAGGCTCATGACTTTCTAAAAGATAAGACAGGGCCGATGTCAAGTCACCACCATGGCAACCGTAACTGTGTTAAGTGACTGTTATGCGCAGAGATGAAGAGGCATCGGGTACTACAGTTCTGGAGTGGTGGATGAGGGAAGCGTCCTCGGTTTGCTTTGATGGCAATCGAGTTCATGCAGGCCTTCAAACCGTTCTCAAAAACAATATCTAAGATTAAATCACACTCAAATATTCCATATGAGCTCATTCTTGGAAGAATGATGCACTTCAAACTACTTCTAACTTCTCAACATTCCCATACGAGGTCGACTTTGGTCTGAAGTACAGTATTTATAGCTGCGCAGACAATATCCAGAAATAATTTAGAGATTATGCTAGTGCGCTTGACTTTTCCCTATCTGTATAGTGCATTACAAGAGAAAACAAAGCTCAAAAGAATGCCTCTCTGACATATACGCCTAAAGCGCTTCAGGCAACCAACAACTTCTGGGAGACTAAGGAAGAGAACTTCAAAACCATAAAGGTTATTGTTCTGCGTCACGCGCTTGGTGCAAAAAGAGGCTCTGAGAATATTCTTAATCATACCATGGGCTGAAGCATATGAAGTACCTTTTTGAAAGTGAGAGTTCTGTGAAATTATATAACCATCTTTGCACTTCAGACTTCCTTCATCTGTTTGATGTATGAAAGTCATTACATTTCGACAGACTCCACATCCACTTCATGAAGTTGATTAATGGTTGTACTTGCCTACTTTTGATACAGGCAAAGAATAATTTCAAACAGGCAATGTTTAACTCTATTCTGCTTTTTATAAAGGATAATTTCATGCCTGTACATAATTGAAACCATAGTCTATGCTCAAACTGTTGATCTACTTTCATCTTTTAACATATCCTGATCATCTCTCTCTTCCTCTGCCTCATCCACCGAGATTTCCTTTGTTATGCAGCAACAGCCAATCGTAATTGACCTTTACACCTTTAGAGTAATTTGTATGCTGAGTGCTCTAGCATAGACCTGTTAAAGACAAAAGAAAAGTAAAACACGAGAATCAATTTTGCTATAATGGTTATTGGAATAAAGAGGTCAAATAATGACGTTCTTTTCATCCGAAACGCTTTGCACCTTCTGTTCGGATGTTTTATTGTAGCAATTGCAAGAGACTGAAATTACGAGCATTGTAATAAACCCCTACGATCTGTTCATTCCACCACGTCATGCTGGATTACTCTCATTTGCTTTACTACACTGAAACATCAAACACCCATACAGCACACAGCAAACGATGACCCAAACCAATTAGCTGTGCCCTAAAATCTAATCCTTCTGCACGAAGATCCACATCAACTAAAGCCATCTAAAATAAACCTTATCATTTTCTGTTTAGATGAGGCATCAGTGATATTTATAGTTGGTCTGAAGAAACACAAAATTATAAGAACATAAGGTTACCTGCCTGATAAAGGTACTAAAATACAACTAAGTCTCTGACAGGAATTATTTTCATGGGATTTTGGTGTCTTTTGAAAGCTCCTCACAATCTTGTTGACATTTGCAGGATGTGAAAGGAAACAGAAGCTGCTTGGATACTCACCGAGTTGACTCTCAGAGGGAGGTTTCTCAGTGTCATGGATCTGAGAAGAAAAGTTGAGAGAAAGACAACATTAGAGGCATGGAAGGAGTATTTACAAATGGAACAGGAAGTAAATAAAAGTCCAACCTGGAGGCTCTCAATACATCATTCGTTTTGTCAAGAAAATCCAGCACTATTAAAGGGTTAGTTCACCCAAAAATGAAAATTCTGTCATTAATTACTCACCCTCATGTCATTCCACACCCGTAAGACCTTTATTCATCTTGGAAAACAAATTAAGATATTTTTCATAAAATCTGATAGCTCAGTGAGGCCTGCATTGCCAGCAAGATAATTAACACTTTCAGTGCCCAGAAAGCTACTAAAGACGTATTTAAAACAGTTCATGTGACTACAGTGGTTCAACCATAATGTGACGAAAATACTTTTTGTGTGCTAAAAAAAACAAACAAAATAATGACTTTATTCAACAATATCTAGTGATGGGTGATTTCAAAACACTGCTTAATGAAGCTTCGAAGCTTTACAAATCTTTTGTTTCAAATCAGTAGTTTGGAGCCTGTATCAAACTGCCAAAGTCATGTAATTTCAGTAAACTTTGTTACATCATAAGTGTTTCGAAATTTCAGTGGTTTACCACTGGGGGGCGTGACTTTAGCAGTTTGATACAAATTTACATCAGATATGGGTTTCTGCAAAATGGCTCAATAGCGCCACTTACAAAATTTCAATTAAGCACCTTTCACGCTACATTTCACGTACAGGTATGAAATTCGGTAGACACAACAAAAAAAGTAATGTTCTGAATAATGTTCTGGGAACCAAAAACTAATGTTAATCTAACGTTCCCAGAACATTCGTTTTTGGTTTGTATGACGTTATTCTAACGTTAATCTAATGTCCCCAGACCGTTATTCTAACATTCCCAAAACGTTATTATAATGTTAATCTAACGTTCCCAAAACGTTCGTTTTTGGTTTGTATAATGTTATTCTAACATTTATCTATCGTTCCCAGAATGTTATTCTAACGTTAATCTAACGTTCCCAGAATGTTCGTTTTTGGTTTGTATAATATTATTCTAACAATTAATCTAAGGTTCTTAGAACTTTATTGTAACGTTAATCTAATGTTCCCAGAATGTTATTTTTTTGTTTGTATAATATTACTCTAACATTAATCTAACGTTCCCCCGGAACGTTATTTTAACGTTAGTCTAACATTAATCTAATGTTCCCAGAATGTTAGTTTTTGGTTTGTTTAACGTTATTTTTTATATTTTATCTAAAAACATTTTCCGAGAACATATGAGTTATAATCATTTAGAAGAGCACAGTTATGAGCATAACAAGGCTGTAAAAGTGGACTGAGTTAAACTTTTATAGTCCGATCTGCCCCAAACTTCATGTTTTAATTAGTCCTGGCCTGAAGACATCTACATGCCAATATTCAGTTACAGTCATAGCACCACCTGCTGGCAACAGTAAATGTCATGTTTTACACCGTGATTAACTCTTTGTAGAGATTTAACCCGTTCAAAATCATATTTGGTCAGTCTAATCTTAAGGCCTTAGCGATGTTAAATTGCGTAGATCTTGAGATGTCACTAAAAGGCGTGTCCGTGGTGGCCTGACAAAGTCTGATCTTTCGCCATGAAAGAGGAAGTTGTTGTAACTCAGGCATACAATGTTCGATCTGCTCCAAACTTCACGTTTGATAAGAGTCTTGGCCTGAAGACATCTACTTGGCAATATTCAGTAATAGTCAAAGCACCACCTGCAGCAGGAACTGTAGTGCATCAAAATGACTTTGCCATATTTCTCCTCTATTTATCAGCTTAAATGAATATCGCCCACTGTTCAGTTTTCCTAAGGCCACCAGGTGGCGGTAAACCTGGGTGCGAGGGCCCTTTCATCACTGCTTGCAGCTTTAATTATATATATATATTTTATTTTTTATTTTTCTGTTGTTTCTGTTTAGAATTCTGATTATGTAATACAAACTACCATCAACCACAAATTAAAGAATATCTCAAGTTTCCCCAATGGTAATTACAACATTGTGGTTTTGTTCATGTATGCTAATCTCCTAAATACGATCATTCCGACATGAAGCCAGAATAAGTCTCCCCGTATGCATAAATTTGCCATTCAATTAAATTTCTAAAAGAACAACAAAATGTGGAGAGGATCCACTGGGTTATTTGAACTAATAAATCATAATTCACCATGTCATTAGTTCCCTGCAAATTGTGTGGTTTCAGTGCCCGGAGCTGATGCTGTTCTAACCCTGAGCGCTCAGCTCAATTAGGGAATTAGGAAGCTCATTCTGCCACCAGAGCTGTCAGTGCTACCAGCCGACTGTGGAGGAAAGAGCGAATCGATCACACTTCCTGTTGCAAACTTTAAACAAGCCCTCCCCGCTCAAACCAAAGCTCACGTCCTTAGGGACATGAGGAGAGAAGCGAGCAAATTCAAGCAATATTCGATGCTCTCCCTAGTCATACTGTGGTATATTAGAGGATAACGAGGAAAAAAGGAGATGGCTTTTGATTTATTGCTACCACTCTGCTAACAATTACTCTAGTCCTGAGCTCCAAGCAGCACTTGGAGAGCACAGTTTAAACAAGTCATATATCTTTACACAAGGCAGAGCGTGGCACATCATTACAGTGAGAGGGAGAGGCTGAATCATCATGGCATGGTTCCGAATCATGGCACGGTTAGAGGTTCAATCCACGGCAACCCGAAGAGGAGAAAAACATTGGTTCTAAAACCCCAAAGGACCAGGAAACACGAAGACAGGGACTCACTGAGATGGAAGAGCCGCCTCCAGTTGTATCATTGCCCCTGAACCAAATAAACAATGGAAGTGTGCAGCTAAAAAAAGTGCTATGGTTACTGAGATCTGGTGACAGTGCATTCACACACCGTCTGATGTATATTAGGCATGGCGTGCTCTAATTTGATGGCTGACTTAATGAAACTTCCAGGTAACACATTTATTCAGCAATAATTCATTAAAGTAAAGTAAATCAAAACACACACACATAACGTGTGTGTGTGTGTGTGTGTGTGTGTGTGTGTGTGTGTGTGTGTGTGTTTGATTTACTTTACTAGCCAAAAATTCAGGATGCATTCCAGTTTGTTGGTGAAATATAAACATTTAAATGAAAATAAACTCTAATAACTTTTTTTCATGACAGATTTATTCAAACATACATTAAATAATGAGACACTGCTAACGGGTTAAGTAAAATTTAATAAATATGCAATACAGTGCATATATATAGCAAAATGCTTTTGTGTAGAGTTATTTTTTCTAGCTAACTAATGAGTTTATGGACAGTGAATAGCTTTTATTAAGGTAAACGTAAGGTTAAGTGTATAGCCTACAAGCTGTTTTAGTGACGTCTTTCCCCAGTTGAAACACCGATTGAGCGATTACATGAAACAGGAGTTATTTCGCTAAGTTGTAATGTATCTTTAAACATACCTTCTGGTGTTCACCCATGTTTATTTCATGCTGTAACTAGTAGTAAAGAGGTCAGTGCTGCCGCTTAAACTGAGGCGGCTACATTTATGTGCTATGCCATATCTAAATAATGCCAAAATGACATTTATTGTCTGAATTTCATAATTAAAATTGACAGAATTTTGAAGGTGAGACTTTGCTTCATATTAAAAGTATCAAAACACAAAGTTTTTTGTGATTAATAGATGGCAACATATTTTTTTGTGAAGTTTCGTTCACGCATCAACAGAAAACAGCACAGACTAAAATATTTTAGATTTAAGAAGTTAAATTATGATTAAACAAAATTATAGAGATGCCTCTAAGGATCACAAGACTTTTGCAGTGTCAAGTTGGGGAAAAATAGTTTTTGCATTGCCATAATGATTCTAACATTAAGAAAGTGTGGATGAACTTTATTTTTAATGAAGTTCCAGTAAGACTGTGTCAGTAACAAAATGTTTGTTTGTTCACTTCATTCAGTGCATTTGTTTTTAAACAAGACAAAGTTCGACGCAGGCTTTCAGAGACTGAAAATAAAAGATGATTCAGTGGCGACTATTGGATACGACAGCAATGTCGCAACACACAATTGTGAGTACGATACCATGTGTCACTATTGGTTTGTCTGATACAGATTGTTTGATATTTACTGAGTATTTACACTGCAGAGTCATGGTCAAACTGTGAATAGCTGTGACAGTTGTTTTTTGCTGCTCTTTCCTTTGCTTCTACATTTATGGAGTTAATGTGGTGGATTCCCAGATACGGAAGAAAGCACGTAGAGAAATGCTTTTTTTGTTATTGTTTTGATCTAAACCATTCAATGTAATCCTGAAAAAAGCTTCAGTGAGCAACATCTTTGTCATCAGTAAGACATTACAACACGTTTAATTTTATTATAAACACAACACTGCAAAATGACTGTATAAGTTTTTTACTTTATCGAAAAGGATGAACTATGAATATACTATAAGAATGACAATTTGACAAACAATGGCACATTCATTCATAATTTCGTTTACACTAAACACTGCAAGTTATCCTTTAAAGACTTCTAAAGCATGTATAATAAGTAAGGGATACTGTACCAGCTGGTTGTTATCTCAGAATAAACCCCAACAGGGTGATCTTGTATCAGCCTGAAGGGGTTTATTCTGAGATAACAACCGGATGGATGTACATTATCCCGCTTATTACACGGCTACTTGCCACATAAGTAAATAATTAGACATGAAATATAGTCGATCTGAGTCCGCTGCCGCGGAGAGATCAGTTGCTCGTGCGGCAAGTTCAAACTAGACAGAAACACATTTAAGAGATACGGTACAGTCATACAGCATATTACATGGCATTTCGCCACATAAAAAATTATGGGGATAAGATACTGAACTGAGATTAAACTGATTTAAAGTCGTACCTGTTTGTTATCTTAATCCATTACAATGAACAAAACAATAGTCGCAAAATGGCAGTGAGAGAGTGAGATACCGGATGACATAATTCAATAACTACACAAAATTTGACTGCTTTTTAATATTTTATTAGCTCACCAAAGGCAAAACTTCCACAAGGAAAACCCGTTCAGAAACCCAGATGAGCCTGTGTTAACTGAATAACATACCACTGAATGGCGCCATTGACCAATTAGAATCAAGTATTCCACAGAGCCGTGTGATAAGCATAAATGTTTCACATTGTCAAATGTTTCAACTATATAAGTTTTCAAAATATAATGGTGGGCCATTAAAAATTATTTTAATATGCAAAACTGTTGGCCAATCATAGCAGTGGGTTCTACTTCCAAGTCTTGAATGTGGCACGCCTATCAAAACAGTGTTTCAAAGAGAGGGTTAAAAAGAGGATAGAAAATAGCCTATTACATCTAAATTAGATGTTTTTTGATGTATAAATCTTGATAACATTATAAGTGGACCTCAGAGAACTTTATAAAATATAAAATGCAGTTCACAACCTATTTAAATAAGTGGGTTCTGGCCAGAAAAATTGTTTTTCTTTCTCACAAAATTACATATTTTCAAAATCAACTAGTCAGTGGGCAGTCTGAATGACCAGTTGGTCAGAAAGCCCCATATAATTAGGCTGGCTTATTTATTATAGGCTTTTATTAATTATAAGTCCTCACAAAAAACAACAACAACAAAAACAAAAAAAAGACCTAGAGACCATGCATTATAATAAGAACTCTGTTCACACCAGGCGACTTGAAATCCGACAGTATTGTCTTGAAATGTACTGGTGGCTGGTGAATTTGTAACAAAAAAAACGAAAGTGCTGCTTTGATAGCTACAGAGGTGGTGGTTTAATGGGTATGAATTTAGTCATGCAACTTCTTTGAGAGGGTTAACTGACTGTTGCATGCTAAAAGCCTTTATGAGAGGTTGCGTGTCTAAATTCAACCCCCGTAGAGAACCACCGCTGAAAAAAAAAAAAAAAGAAAAAAAAGAAAAACAACAACACACACAAATCCCAATTTCCTCTTTTTGTATATTAATTTAAAATGAAAGTATGTCATGAGGCATGTCACCACTGATCAAACTGTGCACATCTTCTGCCCCCCACCACAGACATATATCACCTTATATTGTGCCACACAGCTCCTAAATCTACACAGAAAGTTCTGATTTACACGCATGCTTTCCATTTTCATCATATAACCAACAGGGGACTGATATAAATCTTTTTGAAGAAAGTGGATAACAGGATGCCAGGCAAAACGTCTGCATGGTTAGTCAGATTTTTGATCTGAATTCAATGAGAGGAAAATTTATGCATGGGCAGAAAGGACCACATCAGAACTGATTTAAATCAGTGCCAGGGGTGGGTAGAAGGCACTGACTTAATTAGACTCTGTGGTTTATCATCAAGCTCAAGGGTTTTTCCTCATCACATACTTTCTGAAGCAGACTAAACAGGAGAAAATGGGCCATTGCAACAGTTGTCGTCTTGATAACAGTTTAAATACAATCAAGTGGAGGTGGTTGTATCATGCTACTTGTGGATTATACACAACCCTGACCTTGAACACATTAAAATTACACTACAGTCATGCTCTTCCACTTCTATCTCTAAAACCCCAAAACAGCAGTTTGCCGAGAGTGTGTTTTTGGGTATGTGTGAGATATTTATTCTATCCCAAGTCTACTTCAGGGCTTGAAAATTATAACGTTCACATTCCCACTTTATCATCTACTAGCAATCTCTCTATTTTTTTACACTCACATATATCTAAATGGAGACTTTTAATTGTCTAATAATTGTTTGTTATCAGCCAATTTCAAATTTAAAAAGATGTTTTCTTTTGGGGATAGGCTTCAGTTATAATTAGTTATGAAAAGTGCTGTTTCTTCCCAGTGTTGTAAACTATAAGAACCTCGGATACTTTGATCTACTGAAATACAGACAATACAGGCACATACTGGGAAATTCTCTACACCCCACAGAGTGAAGATGTGGGAAAGCTTCTTTCCCTCCTTCACATTTGTCCCACTTCTTATCCCTTCACTCTGTATTATTATATTAAAAATATAATGTTGTCAATTCAAGTGAATTAACAGTCGTGTTCGGTATCATTTGAAATGCGACTAGTCCAGTGGTCTCATGTCCAGAGAAATGGACTACAAGTTAGAGAGTTTAGAGATATTTTGCTTACTGTGGAAGGTGTGCCCTTTCCCATGCAGGGTCTTCAATGCATATTACCTTATGTCCCGAAAAAGGTAAAAACTACCCCTGGGATCTTGATTAATGAAAATTCCAATTGATAGTTCATGTCTCTATTTGAAGGATGTTTTGTCTTGGTCTGGGTATTAAAAAAAATGTTGCAAAAAGGCTCAAGGCGATTCTGTAACCAGATCAGCCCGCAATGCTGAGTGTTTTCTATACACTCAGCATTATGTATCTTTCAGATGTCAGGAAAGCATCTTTTATTCTGAGCATTTTATGTTTTGTATTGATTGCCTTCAAATTTATTTTGTAATTGGCATTATACATTTCCCTGACTAATAATAAATTGTTACATTTGATTTTATTCTGACCTACACTGAAAAGATTGACTCCAGTAGATTACGTTGTATACATGTCTCCGCAAATTTGCGTCCATGGTTAAGTACATACTAGACCTCAGATTAGATGAAGCATGGATCACATCAGGTAGGATTGTAACTGCTTGACTTTAGTTAAGTTGTTATGCAGTTACATTAACTATTGCATTCACTCTATCACTATTACAAAAATACTATAGGGGACTAAATGGAAATACTATTTAAATAATGGCAAGCATGGGTGGCTTATTGAATGGTTATAAAATCTTTAAATATAAAACGTTAAAAATCATTTTTGTTAACTGAAATTAAGCTGAAGTAATATATTAATATTAGATGAACAAGTGAAAAAAAAACAACAACTGAAATTTAAAGTTAAATTAAAGCTAATATAAATTGAAATATTTAACTAAAATATACTAAAATAATTCCCTCCCCAATAAAACCTAACCATTTTAAAAACTACAAATTCCTGAATAACAATGCATTTTAATAATTAAATATTTTTTTAATTAAAAAACACCACATTTTTTTTACCAATAAAAAAACCCCTAAACCCCAAAGTATAGTTCACTTTTTATGCATATGCGAGAGTCAGCGTACAGTGTGCGTGATGCAAATTTTGTCATCAGAGGAGTATTGTAGGTTGCATATGCGCTTTTTTTGTTGTTGTTGCAGTAATCAGTTTATCCACAAGATAGCAACCGTGTGCTGGGGGTGTCGATTCACATGGTAGTCAAAGAAAACCTGCATAAACAGAACAAACCGGAACGCATGCAAGCTACAGCGACAATGGAGGCCTACAAAGATGAGAGATTGTGCGAAGAGGTTATGCTTGGTACACACCATAAGATAATCAGGCTGATTTTGGGCCGAATTCTCCCCTTCCGACAGTCCTAGGTAATGTCCCGATTATCTTGATGGTTCTACAGATTATCTTTTAAGTTTTTCCTGTAGTGTGAGGTGTGTTAAGAGTGACTGAATCTGCTTGGAAGAACGTCGAAGCCGCCCCGATCGCAAATCAACGTTGAATATTTACAATCAGAAATCCTGATGTGTGGGGGGAGCCCCGAGGACAAACACGTGCATGCACTGGAGATTATCACATGAAACGAAACAATATCCAATCAGAAAGTGAGCTGAAGACAGAAGCATAACAAATGCAGTCATGGTGCAGCACAAAGTAAAGGCCATGTTCCCGCCGTCTCCATGACTTCACCCAAACCCTTTTCTTTTTTTTCCATGAAAAAATTTTTCTGCCAAAATCATTCCAAACACTATCAAGCATCAATTTCTTCCTGCCTATCATCCGCCATGTTTATTCTGAAGTCTCGAAAGATTTTATGTTCACAATCGTGACTCTGGTTGAAAATCTGCTTGTGTGTGGTATGCTGTCTTTGTCACATCACAGCAAACCACACGCTAGAGGAAAAAAAAACTGTTAAATCTATGATTTTTTTGTCCACATGTTTGAGGTCTCTCACAAATATTTTAGTGTGTACCCAGCATTAGAGAAAGTAACCTCATTTGTACAACTCTAGCATAAAATAATACAAATATATTTACATAGCTTGTAACTCGTGGCGAGAGATTTCTCAAAACTGCGCATGTGTCGAATGCCTGTGTATGCATACAAATCAAATGAAAGATACTTTCCAAAGCTGTGTGTTCGACTGTGCGCGTACAGTAGTGTACGTATAAAAAGAAGGGTTTGTTCTTTGGAGGACACCTCCAAACACAAAAGGCTCTTAAATTATCGTCAACAGACAAAAATGAAAAAGAATGAAGGACAATCCAAGTAGGCCTCAACCCACCAACATGTGGTACACAGGGGATATCAGAGACAAAAACAATGCACCCAGAAGAGAATAGCTGCATGTGGGCAGTGCTAAGAATATCAAATAAAAAGGACAAAACACATGTGGGACTTTTTTTTTGATTCACAAGGTCATATGAGAATATAATAAATTCTACACACTGTGGCATCTCAGGGCTGCCAGAGCCCCTTTCGCCACTAGTACAACTGTCAAAAGAACCAATTACTATTCAATGGCCAGTGGCAGAAAGGGAATTAACTTCCCATCCTGTCCCATATATATCCTTTGGTTTAAGGAACTGTTGTCGCAAAGCTCATTGGAGGAGTCAGTTTGCCCCTGATCTGAGGAACGAGTTTAATGATAAACCCTCATGATAGCAGTTTCTCATCCTCCTGCAGGAAACAATGTAAGCCAAGAAAAGTGCTGTACCTTGACTATTCCTAATGCTACCAAGTACATAAAAAACTCTCTTCTGCAGGATTTTGTGAGATCATTAGAAAGGACAGTTCGGCACAGATGGCGAAACCTAGAACAGCCAGTCCAAGCATGCCGAGATTGCAAGCAGCAGCAAGTAGCTTGAGTGACATTTGCCAGGTGGCTCTCGATATCCTTCAGCAAAACTAGCACTGACAGGACTGAACCTGTTTGAAGAGGTAAAAATTAGTCACCGGTCGTTTCACATGGGCAAGGCTGCTTGAAATTACAGGGCCGAACTTAATTGGAGTTGGGTTTAATGTGTGTGCTTGCCTTCCAAGAGCAATTCAATCAAGGAAATCTTTGGAAACATCCTTGATTGTAACCGACTTTTATTTTTTCCATACACAGGCCAAGGCTGGTTTGCTCTCTCAGTTTTCATGATATATGAAAGAGTATTCCAGCACACACCATGACCCGTTGAGTCTCATTTGCCCTCTGTTCCCCGAGCCATTGAGATTCCGAGTCCAGCGCCTCTCCTCGAGCTGCATGACCAATGTGGCCGGTTATTGAGAAAAAGGTTGACAGCAAAGGTCATGCAAGATTGAAAAGCTGAAGATGAAAACTGCAGCTTATATCTTTTATGAGGTGTTGGATGTGTTGTAAATCACATGACTTGCAGGTTGTGGATTCTTTTCCATATTTCAAGCCAAACTGTAATCCCTGACCTGTATCCAAAAGCAAGGATAAGTGTACAGCCCAACAACATAATTTGCATGCAACAACTCTCCTGCACAAACAAGGTGTCATGTGCACTACGTAGGCCTTTGTGACCTTGTTAGTAAATAAATGAAAATGTATTTACTATGTATTTAAAGTGAATTTAAGTCTTTGTATTTAAATGTATTTAAGTCTTTAAGGTCTCCCAAGAGTTATTGTTCTTTATGGGATAGTTTACCAAAAAATAATGTTCTTTAATTTGCAGAACACAAAAAGACGTCATTCTGAAGAAGAACGGTGTCAACAAGAACAGTTTTTTTGTGATTTTGTCCATATAATGAAAGTTAATGGGGTACAAATTTATACAACATTGGTCCCCACTGACTTCTACTGTATGGACAAAAAATATATAATATATATATAATTCCTAATAATTATCTAATTTATGATATTATGGAGAAAACTTCCATAAAAGTAATCTGATTTTGCAAAGCACTTTACCTATAACTAGGATAATTAAAACTTCTTAACTCCTTGCAAGAAGCTATACAAGACAGCAATTTCTCTTTTAGCCCGACTTCTCATATTCTTGTACAACACATTAACTTACTTTGCAACAGTGTCATTGTGATGATATGCCAATTCTGAAATTTGAATCTCATACTGCTACAGTATAATGCGGTCATCAATCATTTATCAGGGAAAGTCATTAGCTGCACCTGGAACCCCAACAAGCCTTAAGATGCAACTTTTCTGTTGCAGGCACTTAAATTCAGACCAAAAAACAACTATGTTATTTAACAAATGTTTATAATAATATATTGATTACTATTGTAACAATTCTGTTACTTTTTTGTTAAACAAATGTGATCATTTTTCTGTAATAAATATAAATATATTTCCTATGTTAAAGCTGCAGTCTGTAGTTTTGCCTCTTTGACGCCATCTCTGTTTGAAACCTGCAATTGCAGTTGTTTGCAGAATTATTATCTGTACGTGCATTGTGCCTCGGCATGGCTCCTCAGCACGGATTAATCTAATGTTTGCTGTCAATCACTACACCGGTGTGGATACTGTACTTAGGAATCACAGATTGTAGTCTTGAAGTATGACCAAAATAAGAATTTTCAACGAAAAATGTCATCTGAACAAGTAAGTAACAAGTCTGCCACTTTTGTTCTGACCAACTGAGGGGAAAAACAAAAAAAAAACATTGTGTTGCCAATGGTAATTAAATCTAACAATCGTTTAGCTCGGATCACGTCAAATTGTGCAAATTATTATTATTGTTATACTTTTTCAAATAGTTAATATTGACAACATCAGCATTGTGTGACTATGTGTAGGCTATTTAGTGTCTATTAGCGTTACTTACAGATCTACATTTACATTTAGTCATTTAGCTGACGCTTTTCTCCAAAGCGACTTACAAATGAGAGTAGTAGAAGCAGTCGATCTAATCTCTAACATTAATTTGTCATACCATACAATCTGCCATCAAAATTATAAGTTTAATTATTGTAGCTGCTGTGAGAAAAGGATATAAATAATCCTCCTCACATGCAATGTAGTGTACTAGCTGAGACTCGTTCTTTATGTATACAGACGTGACGTAATGACGCAAAGACTAGGGATGGGCATTTTTGGCAATTTTTCGTTTCGATCATCGATAGGTTTAAAAAACTAATAATCGAGTACTCGGGGGCACGGGGCATCGCAGTCATGGAGATAATGAAAACATCTGAAGACTGTTATGAAAATGAATGTTAAAAATAAAAATGACATGAAAACCTGTCTATGAAAACATAAACACGTGATTAGAACACTGTTAGATTATGATTATGATGCAGCAATGTTATTAAGAAGCATCTAAAAGGAATAGCGGAAAAGGAATAGTGACTTTATGCCAATAAACTGAAGCCCGTTCTATGACACATCCTATGATATTAATCAGATAACTCAGATACATAACATAGATGTAACATTATAACTTGTATCTGCAAAAAAAGGATGCAAATTTCATGAAAGTGCACTGAAACACGGGCAAGGACAGAATTTACTATAGATTTCTATAAAGTTCTCATTATAATGCTATGTCTATGGCAGATTTGTGTTTTATTTTTAAAACACTTTTTTTAGTGTCACTATTGTAATTTTATATTTATTGTACTATTTCAGCAATATGTTGGATTCAATTTGCACTTTCTTATCAACCAAAATGTTATTTTACAGTATGAAAATCACTGATGATCACAGGCACCGATTTATGTTTCTGCTGGTGGGTGCCCTCTCTCCATGAGAAAAAGCATGTTGAGATTCCTGACAGGACAGAGTTTGAGCACGTCCAAAAAGAATTCCACGTCCGAGCAGAGAGATTTGTGCTCATGAATTACATGGATGCGCTCTCGCGTGCATACAAATGTGCTCTCAAAGTTAACGAAATAGAAACTACCTCAAATGGACTATAAAAACGAAAAGAAAGCCGTGTCTGAAGGCTTCAATCGATTTTTATTGGTTGAAATGAAATTAGAATATCTTGTGTTTTCCGTGGGTGCTCGGAGGCTCTGTGCCTATGCTGATGATTTTTGTTAAATTAATTATGAATATAATTTAAAATATATTTTCAGCACAAGATAAAAGCTTGGCACTGCACAGCTTGCATTGAACTGTATTTTCATCTTATCTTGTCAAAGTGAAGCCAGACATTCTCTCTCACGTCTTTTCACGCTGTGGCAAGCTAAACAATCAGAGCTCAGGGCGCCACCTGAAGTGCTGCTATAACCAATCAGGAGGAAAAAAACAAAACATTTCGATCATCGTTTACATGATCAATCATCGCTGAACTGCCAAAGTCACGTGAACCATTTGAAATTTCTATCATGTGACTTTGGCAGTTTGATACACGATCTGAACCACTGATTTGAAACAAAAGATTTGTAAAGCTTTGAAGCTTCATGAAGCAGTGTTTTGAAATAGCCCTTCACTAGATATTGTTGAATAAAGTCGTTATTTTGTTTTTTTGGCGCACAAAAAGTATTCTCATTGCTTCATAACATTAGGGTTGAACCACTGTAGTCACATGAACTGTTTTAAATATATCTTTAGTACCTTTCTGGGTGTTTGAAAGTCTAAATGAACTTGCTCTCAATGCAGGCCTCACTGAGCCATCGGATTTGATCAAAAATATCTTAATTTGTGTTCTGAAGATGAACGAAGGTCTTACGTAGGGCTGGACGATTAATCGAAAAGTAATCAAAAACGAAATTCAGAACCTCTAACCGACATAATTTTTCCATGTAGGTTATTTCGTTTTTTTAATCCTGTTAATACTTCCCCCTTAAAAACATACCACCGCGTATGTAGCCACGTGACTCCGCCCCGTCCAGTCAGTGGCAGAAAAGCAACACGGAGGTGAACGCCGATTCAACACAGTGATGGTGCGCGAGCGGTGAGCCTTGCGTCTTCACTAAACTTTGTCAGTTGTATTTGTTTTAAGGTTTGCCAGTTTGGACATTAAAGCGATTTTAGACGATCGGATGTGTATTATATCGAGCTACCATGCTCGCGCAGCTGCATTGTGGCACAAACACTCATACAAACAGTAGCTGCGCAAAACGTGAAGATCGCGCACACAGAGAGGAACGCAGAAACTAGTTGTCAGCGCTGTCCTGTGATTTATCACTAAAGTAGCTTAGAAACTCAAAACTTATTATAGCATATATTTTTCTACTTTTGAAGGAACTATTTACAACCCACAGCTTCACAATTAATAGAAAGACTGTATGACTAATTCACATATGCAATCATTCGTACTGATACTGTGCTAATTTATCTTTATCTGATTTACAACAAGCAGAAATCTGTAAGAAATGTTAGGAACCATAGATAAAATAACTGCTGAAAGTGAGCTGTTATGTCAGATCACTCTTTCAATAGGAAAAAATATTCCACCTTTGATCAGTCATATTTACAGTATAAGCTTTTTCAGTGAACTAATGAGGTCAAATGTTCAATTAATTGAGGTTTTGATTTTAGGTCATAATCGTCCAGCCCTAGTCTTACGGGCGTGGATTGACAAGAGGGTGAGTAATTAATGACAGAATTTTCATTTTTGACTGAACTAACCCTTTAAAAGGGTTAGTACAATAAATTCTATTGTAATTATATATTATATTGTATGTGTTCAAATTAACTAATGTATTTAATCAGATATCTTCTGACTGAGAACGTTCATCACAGAATGAGATTATGGAGCCGGTTACACACATAACACATTCTTGTGTTCAAAAACAGCTGTTACAAAATAATCAACAGTATTGAATAGTCTTTAACTTGACACATAGCCAAAAAAAAGTTTATTCAGCATTTTGGTGCAAGATGCTACAGAACAAAGCTCATCTAACACGCATGATAGGCACAATATACTAACATCTAAAACTCTTTTTAATGTCTGTTGAATGCTTTGAATGTCACTGAATTATTTCTCAGCAAATATTGATATACTCATTCAACTGTGATTAAATTGAAAGTACAACATCATGTAATTATTTTGATTATATTCAATTCGATATAGTTGACTGACAGCCCTAAACGCACAAAAAGAAATGGCAGAGAACGAGAAACTTTAATGACAGCAACATTCATTTGGATCCTTGATTGCAACCAGTCAATCCTCTCACCCCATGAGCACAAGGATGTGCTGTCTTTGAAGAGCATTGATTTAACAGTAGGAGGGCCTGAACAATTGTCCATCCTGTCATCCCACTGCTGTGCAAATCAAGTGAGGCTTCTCAACTATTTCATGTCTATTTCTTCTCCTCTCCATCTGCCTGAAAGGACCTAGAAGGATCTATTCATTAAAATGTCCACTATGGTATTGATAAAAAATAATGACATGGTTTTCCATGTGAACCTTTAACCATAGTGAAGGTAACATCAACAAACTGTTCTATTTCACTTGTAATGTCATCGCTTAAAAAAAAAAAGAAGAAAAAAAAAGGTTATATCAGGAAATATCAACAAAGGAAAGGAAAATTGCTAAAAACCCAAGATGTACAAGCACATCTGAACCCTGGCCAAGGTCTAAACACAAGCATATTTTATCTTATCCACGAATTCTAATGTGCTCACTTCCTCTTTCTCCTCCTCTCTGTCCTTCGTTCCCTCTCCTGACCCAGAATGTCAGTGGCATTTCTGCTTAAAACTCAACAAAAGCTACACCAGAAAACGAATGCATTAACCGTGAAACCTATCAGCAGAAAGCAGAAATGGCTGACGCAATAAAAGAGAAGAATGTTACTTGCGGCGGAGATCATGCCCAGCATTTTAGCTGTGAAGGCCCCTGTCAAAGTCCCTTAGAGTTATACAAAGTCAATATAATGCTTATTGCAAGACAACGACACAGCCTGACAAGTTGAAGATGGATCTACTACCAAATAAGAAACAAGTATTGATTAAAATGCAGAGATTAAATTAACTTAGGGTTACACCTCTTGGCCACTAAGGATAACCAATAATAAATAGCATGTTGTGGCAGATAACTGATAAGTTGACTTTTTGCTTTCTGCAGTTTGCAACCCTTTTAACTCCAGAATATGGATATTACAATGTGATTTGACCAATGCATAACTACTAGGGGTGTAACAGTTCACATATTTTTTTTACCGAAATTTTTCGGTACACATCTTTCAATTCGGTACGCGACAAATACAGACTTGTATAGCCCATTAACCACTTTTAACCACCAATAATCGCAATAAGTTCAGTGTTTTGTTACTTTCGATAAAAAACAAAGTCTCATCCCTCAAATTCTGTCCATTTTATCCCGAAATTCAAACAATAAATGTGGTTTTGTCGCTCTTAGATGTGGCATGACAGATCACTGTACAGGCGCATCATCTCTTCCTCTTTAATAGGCCTACTAGTTACAGAATAATATTTAAATGAACATCTCAAGGTATGTTGAAAGATACAGTACAACTTACTGAAACGTATCTCATGTAATCACTCAATCAGTGCAGAAAGACATCAGTGAAACAGCTTGTAAACAATGTCACGCAGCATTTACCTCAGAAATGCCATTCACTGTCCAGCTTGTTAGTTCGCTAGAGAAATTAACTCTTTTGCTACTTATATGCACTATATTAGCCTATATATTCATTATATTTTACTTTACCTGATTATTTAATGTATATTAATGTGTTTAATAAACCTGCCATGAAAACAAGTTATGATGGCCACTGTGTAAATGAATATATTTTAACATCAAATTGGAGTAGAAACAGATTTAGAAGTTATGGCAAAAACTGCCAATTTACATGTTTGCATACAATTTTTATGTGAGTGTTGATTATTATATCTAAAAATAAATAGCAACTTAACTGAAGAATTTGGGCTCTGTTGTTAATTGTAACCTATAGTAATATGCAAGAAAGTGCTCCCTGTATATAGTTTACAGCATTAGCAGAGAGATTTTTTTTATTCTTAAGAAAATTGTAATTATAATTGAATTTAAAGACAGAGACACAATTTGTGCAGTAAACCACGGTTTTATAAAAAAGCAATTTTGTGTTTAGTTTTCTGCTGAACCGAACCCGTATCGAACCGCGACTTCAAGACTGAGGTACGTACTGAACCATCATTTTTGTGTGCCGTTACACCCCTAATAACTACTGGATTTTAATTTACTGAAATATTGGTGGTATATTTTATAATTTACTTCAGAGCGTTAGAGCAAAGAGCTACAGTAGCAAAACCAAGTTCATTGACTGATCAAATATATAACTTGAATGCAATGTAAGTTGCTTTGGATAACTAATGCATGAATGTAAATGCAATTTATGAAATATGTTTATAATCAAAATTGAATATGTAAAAACATTATAGGGAATTAAAAGTCATGCACAATAGGGCTGCACAATATATCAAACGTAAATATATGTGCTTCCAGTTTCTTTGTTTTTCTATGCAGATGTACTTCCTAACAAAATCAACTCAATAATTTTAGGATTAATTCTTTTCAAACAGAGTTATTAAATTCATCTGGTGAAGCTTCTTGTATTTTTTTCATATCGCAGAAAAACACAATATTGCATTGTCAGTTTTTTTCCAATATCGTGCAGCCCTAATGCACAATACATTGTCACAAAATGCAATTATTAATGTGAAAACAGTACTTTTATATTGTAATGCCACCTAAAAATCAAGTTCATAAGGAACATACAATTTTTTTTTTTTTTTAAATCTTCATTTATGCTGTGGATAATAACCATATGCTTGGTTTCAGTTGGTGCACTTTCAGCAGAAAGTGTTATAGCTAAAGCTTGCATTTATATTGCTGAAGAAACAAAATTTGTACAAAGGGTAATGGGTCTTGAGCCATGCATTAGAAGCATACAAACAAAAGAACAGGATATTACAGAGCTACAAATCAAAATCAAACTGCTGTCATATTCTGTTACACCACAGTAAACATGCTTCAACCCTTACCTTTTCAGGACTTTCCACATCATCTCCTTTTGCAGTGATGAGGGGCACTGGAATAAAATCAAACAGAAAACATCAGGCCACAACAATGAGGGCTCAATTATCAATAACATGTTGACAAAACTGTCTGCAACACACAGGCAATGGTCTAAAAGCCCATGACTTTCTAATGTAAATGTTAAGTGCTGCTCCTTTAAGATTTAGAAGAGGGAGTTAAAAGCCAGCTGATTAGAAGAGAATCTTTTCCCCTTTAATCTGTGGGACTTCTGTCTGGACCACATGTATTTTGCAAAGTTTTTCATTAGAGCAGGAGTAGCTTCTCTTAAATTACATTTCCATTGATCCCGAGAAGAGAGTCGCTTTGAGAGGAGCCTCAAAATCGATATCGAGCATCAAAACGGCAGTTGTAGAGATGACTTTCCATGCCAGTGAAATCATTGGGAGTGAGCTTTCGGCTTCTGAGAATACGGCAGGTTTCTGGCTGTCCTTGGAACAGTTTCTAATTGCTCCTTTTACTTATCCGCTCCTGAGGTGACATCAGAGCAGAGGCATGAATGTGTGCATTAAGACTCCAGATTAACTCATATGAAGGTTAAAAGGCATTTGCTTCTCACTACTTCACAAGTCCATTTGCAACCTGTGAAATCTTCTTTTCTATTACTCTTTAATGAGGCTGATGTTTACACCTCTGGGCCAATAGTTGGTTTGAATTTTATATTGCTTCTTTTTCCCTGGCCCTGTATGTTTGTAACTAAATTATTTATGGAGTCCAGTTCTCTGTAGAGGTCCAAAAAAAAAAAAAAAAAAAATGTTGAGAAGCCTGCAGAAAAATACAAGCATTATGAATTAGGTTGTAAGTATTTCATACACATACATTTGGTGCCAAAATCCAAAAATAATAGGCAAAAATAAGTTTCATTTCTTGGCATATTTAGTAAATTAAATATGCATAAATGAATGGCTCTGTGTTAGAAATATCTGCTGGCTGTTAAAGTGAAAACATCTTGAAATTCATTAATGTAGACAGCGATGACATCTAACATTGAACACTTGGTAAGATGATGATGACTGGTAAACATAGCCATAGAGAATAGTGGAAAGAAATCTAGACATGGCAACATTAAAATTCAGAGTTAACGTTGAAATGAGGAAATATTGAGCAATATGAGGGGAACCAAAAGGTCATGTGTAAATGTAACCTGATTATGTGAGCTCATTAGACCTAAACAGCATGAGTGGCTCTGTGGATCTAATTAATACTGTTTCTGGAAAAAAAAAATAAATAAAAAAAATAAATAAATAAATTTTATAAATAAAATTAGTCTTTTTATTTTTAATGTCACACAGTTTGCGCACACAGCTTTGCAGAGTTCAGGGAATAATTCAACATGCTTACTTAAACTTTTCTACTTTTTATGGACCAATGGAAAGGACAAATTTATGTATTTTTTATTTTTTATGCTTAATATGAATTAACAGAGCTTAAAAAGTCCCTGTGCAGCATTTTAGGTCTTTTTTTTAATAACAAAATATTTAGTTAAATGCTACTCTTTCCATCTATATCTTGTCTATAGCATTAGGTTTCAGTTTCTAGCATTATTTTCATTTATTGTCATATACTCTACATTACCGTTCAAAAGTATTTTTTTTATTTTTTAAAGTCCCCCTGTAGTCAATAATTTTATCCCTTAAAGGGTTAGCTCACCCAAAAATGAAAATAATGTAATTTACTACTCACCCTCATGTCGTTCTACACCTGTAAAACACTGCTTCATGAAGCTTCTGAGCTTTATGAATCTTTTGTTTCGAATTAGTAATTCGGATCTCCTATCAAACGGCTAAACTGTTAAAATCACGTGACTTTGGCGCTCCGATTCACTGATTCGATTCGTAATTTGTTTTTTTTTTGGTGCACAAAAAGTATTCTTGTTGCTTTATAATATTAAGATAGAATCACGGAACTCACATGAACTGTTTCAAATATGTTTTTAGTACCTTTATGGATCTTGAGAGGTGCAGTAACATCGCTGGCAATGCAGGCCTCACTGAGCCATCGAATTTCATCAACAATATTTTAATTTGTGTTCCAAAGATGAACGAAGGTCTTACGGGTGTAGAACGACATTTTCATTTTTGGGTGAACTAACCCTTTAAAACTCATCCTTGATCATCAAAATTACATTTTTAATTTTTTTCCTGTGAAAAAATGTCATCATGCCTTAAAATAGCTTGAATGTAACTCTACACCCTTGCTTCATTTAGTATACGCGAGTCTATGAATATGCTAATTAGCCCCGCCTCTGAGATCCACTCAGTGAACTTACTAAGGTAAACGCTGCACAATGGTATCAGGGCTCTAGACTGCGACAAATGCGATACTTTTTTGATAATGTGCGAGTTAAAATTTCACACGGTCGCATTGGTGCGAGTGCATAGTGTTCAGGCTGTTTACCTGGCTGGCACATGTATTCCGTTAAAGGGTTAATTCACTCCCAAATTTTTTTTTTTTTCTTTAATTACTCACCCTCATGTCATCCCAAACCCATAAGACCTTTGTTCATCTTTGGAACACAAATTAAGATATTTTTGATCAAATCTGAGGATTTCTGAACCACACATAGGCAGCAACGTCATTGCACCTTTTGAGGTCTAGAAAAGTTGTAAAGACATTGCTAAAATAGTCAATGAGACTACAGTGGTTCAACCTTAATGTTATGAAGCGATGAATGTTTTTTTGCGCCCAAAAAGTATTAACAAAAATAACAACTTTATTCAACAATTTCTTCTCTCCCGTCATTCTCCCACGCTGTTGACGTAGAACGCTGACAGCATCACACGCATGCATCGTGTTGCTCACGTGAACAGCTTCGGCCAATACTGAGCTGGCGTTCGGATGTAAACGCAAAAGTGCTGCACTGCGTCAACAGCGTAGGAGAAAGACAGGGGAGAATGACCAAATGACCATGTCAATGACCAAATCCTTGGTAAATGCCTTGGTGAGCAAAAGAGACTTCCTTTTAAAATCTTGCCGACCCCAAACTTTTAAACGGTAGTGTAAATATAATAATATATACAAATACACATCTTAGTATTATATGAGAAATCTGCCTGTCAAAATTTCTCTAGATATCCATTTCAGCTGACGTATCTGTCTAAGGTTTAAGTAAAGGTATGCGTGTTTACCACCATGGTCACACAACTGCATTCATGTTAAACAACTCCTAAAACACATTTCCAAATGTTTAAGATGATCTTCTAAAACACTTTAAGCCATCACTTTTTCCCTTTCTTACAAAATGTAAGCTATTAATAATAAATAACCCATGGGTGGATGGATTTGCTTTGCCCTGAACATTATTGCTGCTCTTTTTCCACTGTGGCTGAATCATAAAGGGCCACGGCAATTTCAGCATATCAGTGGGCAGGATGAGCTGAGGCCAGAGATGATATATAATTCTGCTGTTGCTGTCAGATAATTCCTCCGACAGTTTCACCCAAGCATCAGGTTGTTTACGGTTGAAAAAGCACATTGGCAATGCTTATCATCAGGATAGCTTCCCTAATGTGCTCTACTTTCATAGCGGCAAAACCTAGATCACAATTCATATCTAATATTCTGTATTAGTGCTCTGACAGGATCGCAAAATAAAAGCAATACGGAAGACTTATAATACTACATCTCCCTGAACGTGCCATTAAGAAATATGCGTTTCATATTAACAGCAGAGCGCATTCACCACCACTCAGTTTCACTCAGCCAACATCTTAAAGCAAAAAAGAAGCATTAAATAGATCCATTGAGAATTCTAAATAAATAATTCCACATAAACAAGAGCAATTGTAGAGTGAGAAAATGGGTATCAACAAAGAAAAGAGCAGTTCTCTCAGCAGCAAGACAAGCTACATTCTCACATGGAGTCTGTCAGGGTGGATTAAATATGCAACATTTGGCTTGAAAACCTCAGCTTCTTGCAGGAACGCATCCAAGTTCACTCCTCGTTCTCTGACATCTGTCGCAAACTTTCAATCTTTTCATGCCGGTCCCCTGAGGATGTTAGGGCGGGAGAGACACACACGAGGGCCATTTACCAGCTCTGTAAGCGCTACTTGCACATAGCCGCTGAGACTACATCACTATATAGCACCTTCCTTTATTGCCAATGTTGCTTTTGACAACTACTGGCTATATTCTTGATAAAATACTGCATGGAAATCATTTGCCTGATCTGACAACATCTGTGCAGAGTTTTTTCACATCTCCTAGAAAAATGCAAAGAACAGATGCTCCTTCAAATGAAAACGAACAACAGAAAAAAATGAGGGACATCAGAAGCTTTGGATGAAAGCTGTACTTGGGTAATCAAAGGGTTTTTAAAGTCTGTTAGGAAGGATGGACACATTTGTTTGAAGGTTTTTGAGTTTTTCTTTCTAACTGATTTGAAAATATGAATTTGGGGCTTCATAATGGGCGTTCTGTGGGATGCTATCATGAAGGATGAAACTTTTCTTTAACATAAATCCACAGTATGCTGAATTTATTGTTATTCACCATCCTTAGTCAAGACTTCCATCTCCAGAGATAACCCCATCTTTTTTTCCTGACGGTTTAGTTTCACATTTAAAATATGATATAAAAAAAAAAAAAAAAAAAAAAATCACACATAACACAATTGACAGACAAAGTAACAGTTGACAGGACACATTAAAAAGAAAAAAAGAAAACTTTTACAATATCCCAAATGTTTCCAACTATTTGTAAATCGTGAGAAAATCGCCAAGGATATGGGACGTGTACGGCAGTCACCTGTCAGTGGCATCATATCCTCGTTACTCTCTGTTTCCCGTTTTATTTTGTAGAAACCATGGAAACACCAAAGACGCTTTAATATACTACATGTTTTATTAGACAAGGGAACAACTGTTTGGTTACATTTATAGACAGAAAACGAATTATTGTTATATAGCTTATATAGTTTAGTCTTATTGTTTAAATCTAGTTTTCTTGATTTTCCGAGAGTACCATGCTTTTACCACACCTCAGAGAAAAACTATTATGTCAAGTACCTAATACAGCATTTTCTCCATCATACAATAAGTTTTAAAATTAATTGCATGCCATTTATCAACACAAGCCACCCAGCATTTGTAAATGATATTCTAAAATCGATCTAGCATACTGCAGTGTGCAACAAGTGTCTCACAGCAGCCAGAGTGAATGCTAAGTGTAATGTAAAAACATCATTTTCAACACAGTCAAATGTTTCTAATATGATAAACAGCGCTGTGTTACCTCATATGCGTGACCAAACGAAAACAGCGACTGCGGCATAATAAAAGTACCGCTGCTCTATATATTATTTTATATAGATTATATATATATATATATATATATATCTCCTCGTTTTATTTGTCCTCTTGTCCAAAAATCTTCCTGGGTCATTTGATTCACTTGTACATTTACGTTTCTTGGAGATATCTTTGTCGACAGAACTTGCTGCAAACAATAACAAATAATTGTGGCCAATGATGGCTGTGCTAAACAACAACAGAGTGGCTTGCTAGAAACTACAACAGAGTTGCGTGCTAGACGCTACAACTGAGGATAACATGAACCTGACGCCATTAAAACGCTTTGAGTACCCAGAAAAGCGTTATATAAACGTAAGGAATTATTATTATTATTATTATTAATTGACAGGCAACGCAATGAGGAGGGATGTTACATTAGCAGGGTTCCCATCCAAACGTGAAATCGAATCTTTTCAAAGTTCACAACAACAACAACTATTACCACCACCACCACCACCACCACCAAAAATGCGAATCAGGTGTGTGTTTCCATCAAGTTGTTCGAGCTGATGACGGTGGTATTGGTAACCTAGTAACAAAACAATAAATAAAACACCATCAGCGGAAACAGCAGATTAGTCACGTGGGTTTAATGTTCGCTACGTCACAGTTTATTCAGCAAATGCATTTCTTTTTCCCATTATTCACATTAACTCTTTTTCGCCAAGCAAAAAACTTTTTTTGCGAATTAAGGGATTTAAAAAAAAAATTTTTTGGCATAACACTCATTTCTGATGCGATACTTCAAAATGGGCATAAAAACAGGGTGATGGAAACATACTTTTGGAAACATTTGGGATAATATTTTTGGATGTTAATGCAAATTAAAAATCTTACATATTGTGCCTTTAACAGTGTTTTTAGTTTAGTTTTTGTTAAATGAGGTCATCTAAATGTAAAAAAAGTACAAATAAACATTTAATATTGACTATTAAAATTTATTTTAATTCATTTTCATAACCAGCTGATGATAATATTGTATGCATCCCTATGTTTCAGATCAAACAACACAAGGGTGACAGGACGATGCCAACATGTCACACACCTGCATACCTACATAACGTACTTACTCAAAAGTCAAGAAGAAAGTTCTCCCTCAAACTCAATACGTACTTTGAAAGTACAGGAATTTGCATTACTTAGCTTTAGATGGTGAACAGAGAGTTCTGAATTTCATCAAGAATGCATTAATTTGCTTCATTCCCTCAACCGCACCTCCGAACATTTCCAATTTTCCAATCAGCCACTGTTTGCCTGAATCAGAATTGTAACTGGAATTTATTTGAAACTAAACTATTGTCCTCATCATTGTCTTTTATATGGAGGAAATGGAATTCCAAAGTCTCAGAGTCACAAAGAGAACAGTCACTTTGGTTTGGTTCCGGAAGCCAAATTTATTGTTCATGCATGCGTGCCATTTTGTCTTTTCATTGCCAGGTCTCCACAACATTTCCTGCGCATTATGCTCGCTGCCTCAGTAAGAAGTGAGCTACACAAATTACATGGAATTATTAATAATAGTTTTTAATTAATTACATTTTCAGAGTGTACAAGAAGTAATTTGTTGTACTCCATATACTCTGCAACTTGATAATGAACCTCCAAGCGTTAATCAAATGAGGGAATGTATAAAAAGAGTCAGCAATTCACAAGTGTAATGCAAACAAAGCAAGTTATTAGTCTTTACTCCTTCAATAAATCACAAAGGTGCACTGATATTTATCAAATAGACACTCAGAGGAGAGCTCAAAGCTTTTCTGAGAGAATTATATTAATGACATGCATTAGTTAGGAGAGACTTGCAAACCACTGCCACTTGAATGGTGTTACTGCCATTAAATGATAACGTTGAAAGCTATAGACTGTTTGCTGCTTCTATATTCAGTTGGTGTGTATTAATTCCCTCTTGCTGAGTCCTAGACCCTGCTGTGATGATGATTAGAACCACAAACAGTAGGAGCACTACACAAATTCCAAATCCAATCTAAAACATGAGTCAGTCAGAGATCCCTTTAAATTATTGCTTGCAACTTGTATAAAACCTGAACTACTCTCTCTTGACAATTCATTCAAAGTGGATGAGTGGATGCTTTAAAAACACACAAAATTTCATGGCTCTATGAAACTAATATGACCTGAAAGGAGCATGACATATCTCTTGAATAAAAAGTACTTCTCTTCATCTTTCACATCACTTCACAATCTCACTTTGGAAGCGGGTGGCAAGAGAAAAGGATTTTCTGATGACCTGTCAGTCTAAGAAAAAAAGGAGATGTAGCTGTCAAAAAGGACTTAGCTGAGATCAGCAGGCCTGATAATCACATCAAGAGCTTGTTGTTAAATGTATATGACGGGTCTTCTGTTCTCTAAATAGACAAATATTGATCGCTCAAAAGATCGAAACAGGATAAAAGTGCAGTTCGATGACAACAAGTTGTGAGCAGACTACAACTTCATTATATCACTGCGTGATGATGTCTCTGCCTAGATTGTGCATTCTTCAAAACTGAAAATGACTTTTAATGTGGGCATGAAATAAAAATTCATGCTGAAATTGTAGGAGAAATTCAAGGAAACATTTTTGAATAAAGTCGTTATTTTTGTTGCTTCATAACATTAAGGTTGAACCATTGTAGTCACATGGAGTATTTTAATGATGTTTTTACTTGTACTTTATGTACTTTACCTTTCTGGACCTTGAATGAGGTAATTACATTGTTTTCTATGGGGGATAAGAAAAATCTTGGATATCATCAAAAATATCTTAATTTCATTCCAGATAATTTGGAATGACATGAGGGTGAGTAATTAATTATAGAAATTTCTTTTTTGGGTGAACTAACCCTTTATTTAAGAAAGTAAAATTGAATAAAAATAAAATTCAAAGAAACTCATAAGTCATGTTTTTTTTTTTTTTTTTTTTACATGTTTCATTTTTAATAATAATAAATGTTTAAAATGTGTTATTTGTTCAGTTTTGTCCATATATATTTGTATACAGACACAACTTTCATACTTTTGGCTCTATATGCCACCAGAATAAAATTTTAATGAAACAACCATGATGAATTTGAAGTGCAGACTTTCAGCTTTAATTCAAGGGGTTGAACAAAAATATTAAGTAAAAATTTTAGGGACTGCAACCATTTTTCAGGGACTCAAATGTAATTGGACAAATAAATATCATCATAAATAAAATGTTCATTTTTAATATTTTGTTGAGAATCCTTTGCAGGCAATGACTGCCTGAAGTCTGGAACCCATGGACATTACCTAAGACTGAGTTTCCTCCATTCTGATGCTTTGCCAGGCTCTAACTCAAGCTGTCTTTAGTTGTTGTTTGTTCATGGATCTTTCTGCCTTTAGTTTTACCTTCAGCAAGTGAAATGCATGATCGATCGGGTTGAGATAAGGTGATTGACTCAGCCATTGCAGAATATTCCACTTCTTTTCCTTAAAAAACTCCTGGGTTGCTCTTGCAGTGTGTTTCGGATCATTGTCCATCTGTACCGTGAAGCGCCGTCCAATCAACTTTGCTGCATTTGGCTTAATCTGGGCAGACAGTATATGTCTTCTGTCACATCATCAGTAAACACCAATGATCCAGTGCCACTGGAAGCCATGCATGCTTATGCCATCACTGCCTCCTCCGTGTTTCACAGATGTTGTATGCTTTGGATCATGAGCTGTTCCAAGCCTTCTCCATAATCTTCCTGTCATTGTGGTGCAGGTTGATCTTAGTTTCATCTTTCCAAAGAATTATTTTCCAGAACTGGACAGGCTTTTTTTTAGATGTTTTTTGCAAAGCCTTTCTATTTTTGAGGCTTAAGAATGGTTTGCACCTTGTGGTGAACCCTCTGTATTTGCTCTTGTGAAGTTTTCTCTTAATTGTAGACTTTGACAATGACACGCCTACCTTCTGGAGAGTGTTCTTCACTTGGCTGGATGTTGTGAATGGGTTTTTCTTTACCATGAAAAGGATCCTGCAATCATCCACCACTGTTGTCCTCCGTGGACGTCCAGGCCTTTTTATGTTGCTGAGCTCACCAGTGCATTCTTTTTTTCCTCAGAATGTACTAAACTGTTGATTTGGCCACTAAATGTTTCTGCAATCTCTCTGATGGATTTATTTTGTTTTTGAAGCCTAATGACGGCCTGTTTGACTTGCATAGAACAGCTCACACCTGTCCGTGAAAGAGCTTTTGAGTCAATTGTCCCTTAAAAAAAAAAAAAAAAGTGTGGGGGCTACTCTCAATTCCTAAAGCCTTCCACCAATTTGGATATAAATACCCTCAAATAAAGCTGCACTTTAAGCCCATATATCCCTTATACAACTGTATACAAACCGTATACAACCTTATACAAAAATTGTGTCTGTGTCCAAATATATGGACCTAACTGAATATTACATTTCACAGAAAAGTCCCAGACTAGTCCCAGACTAAAATACATGTTTGAGCTGTCTTAACTAAAAGCAACTTGCAGTGACATCTTAAGCCGAGCTTACACTAGAGGAGTTTTTAAATCCTACCCGAATATGAAATCTGGTTGCAGCACGCACATAAGGAGAATCTTCACAGATTTTATTCTCACAAATCACATGCACACACTACAAGATTTGAAATTTGTAGCGCAGCACACACTACAGGATATTATTAAGATTATCATAGAGCACCTCACATTATTTCATTGGGAAGCGGATGTAAACATATTCGTCACTGACATAAACAGGTATGTTTACATTTGCTAGCAGCTTTCTACACTCACCTGGTATGTTCAAAACCATTAGCGATTTCTCCTCAGCTTTTCTCTTTGTCCATATGGTTGTGTCATGTTATTGAAGACGCATTATTCAAAGAGTTGTGTTGTTGCAACACTTCAACGCACCATTCCGCCATCTCCACTGTCCAACGGACCCATACAGCAGCTGGTTTCGCGGTCGCAATTTCAAAAGTGCGCTAATTCACTTCTCTTATTGGCTGTTGTGAAAGAACTGACATAATCTTCCCGATTTAAAATCCTAAACATGTTTGATATGATCGGGGCAGCCCCGATTTGTGTGAGAGCAGATCGGGAGGTGCAAGATTCGATCTGTGAATACCTCACATTACCAGATAATCTGCGCCGATCAAGGTCCTCGACAAAATTTTCTTTCTGATTCTCAGGAGGGGAAAATCGGGCATAAATCGGCCTAAAACTACTGTAGTGTGAGCAAGGTATTAAATAGAGATGCACCGATCAATCAGCCAAGGATTGGAATCGGATGATTTTCCTTATGATCGGCCCGGATCGGTGATCGGCCGATCAGTCTCACTTCTTACTGATTCCGAGCCGGTCTGTTTTGTTACCAGCGGCACAGGCAATAACGTCAGTTGCGCGTTCTCACTCTTTTCTCTCCAATGGCAAAGTGACACACACCTGCGTGGGCGCCTCCTCTCTCTCTCTAACTTGTCTCATTAAATAGTGCTTGTATTGCGTATAATTTCAGTTATTCCCACAGGTTTTGCGCTCACACCAAAAGCGTGCACAACTGAACTATATTAGTGGAGCGGACAAGCCACGCTCAGTCTCAAACTGAGACAGAAGTCAAACAGTCACAACAAGTACTAAAATGAGTGGCTTACTGCGCTTAAATGGTCAAATACATACAAAATTATGTCAAAATGCCCGTCTTGGCGATTATTCAGATAAACACAGTCAGTTTTGGATCGTTAAATAGCCAAGAAAGAGAACGCATGTTCAGTCCCGGCGCCATGGGCATTGGGGGGCCTGGCCCGCCCTAAGAGTCATTAGTGCCCGCCCTGTAATTTTTTTTGTAATCAATAGGCTACTGTTATCAAAAGTTATCATTTTGTATATACATAACTCCTGAATAAAAATAAAAATGTATTTGGTCTGATTTTTAAAAAAATATATTTTAATGGATTTGATTGGTTTGTCAATAGTGAGCACAGAAATGTTTGGTTGTGTGCTAAGCAAGCATAGAGCTGTCGCTTAATGTTAACTGTCTTTTTTTTTTTTTTTTTTTTTTAAATAGCTCAACATCTATGCTGAGCTATCTCCTGTGACAGTGACTATGGATATGTGGAGTTTCTTTAATCAGAGACTACCAAAGTTGGCAGGAGAGAGCAGAGAGGTAAGGTTAGGCGAAAGCCCGAGTGTTGCTGTGAGACTGACGCGCTATGGTTCTGCTGTGATCTTTGTTTGACTTTGAACTATTTTCACTGCCCCACCAAAATATTCATCCAAACATAGACATCTATATAGGTTACACTGAATTAATAATAAATTATAAATGTGTTCAGCATTCTGCAACAAATATTTTTCAGATTTTCAAGACTATTTTATGCCCTAAAGTGAGCAGGTTATATTAAAATGTAGCGCATGGATTCGGCAGGCATGTATGCCTATGTTACTGAGCAGGGCAGCCGGTCTCAGAGCCCTCCCCAGCTCTACAGCGGCCCACAAATTTCCAATGTAAATCTGTGGTGAAAAATTGAACTGCAGCACCCTCTGGCTGCCCGCTTATTTCCACGTGACGTTACCTCACATAAACCTCGCTCCAGACCAAGACGGTATCAGTCCGCTTCAGATATGTGTCTGCATCATGTCAGTAACTAGTTGGCATGTCTGTTCTTCCTATGTTGTAGTAGTGCATCAAGTTAAAACAAAATTCTGTTGTGTTTTATGTTTTTCTGAGAATAGACATGACCTTTTCTTCACTAGAATTTCTACATAACCTCTAACATTCTAAAACAACATTCGGACGCAATAAATACTACTAGCATTCTATGCGTTTGTCGTGTGTACTAAAATCTGTCAATCATCATTAGAGCGCCACCCTCAGGCTGAATGATGCAAGGACATTAGAATTCTGCCAAAAGTCTGATTTGTTCAGCAATTGGGATATAAAGCTTACAGAATGTTTATCATAACTAGCGCTAAGACCCAGAATCTGCCTACTTAAATTTATGGCCAGGAGTCGCTACTGGCAGTATGTTAAGTGAGTTTCTTTGATTCTGCTGCGCTCATTTCTTTCGATTTCTCCTCGAGAGGCAGCACGAACGCCTCAACAGCGCAACCTTGTTAGCAGCAGTAGCCTACATTATATATTACATATTATTATGCACTATCGATCGCTACTTAGACTAAATGAATGCAGAATCTTTATCGCGTTTTGGTGAGCCGACGGTCCAATATTCCTGCTGCTGTCTGTCATGTTATTTAAAGAACAAAAGACAAAGAAAATCACTTTCTGCTCTTGACTGAATACGTTTTATAACTTCAATGGTAAGAATAAATCTTTATTTAATATTTACAATAAAGAATACAGAAATTAAGGTAACCAATGTAAAATAACACTGGATGTGTTATTTTACATTTGATTACTTTAATTTCTGTAGTATTTCTTACCTGAATAAAAACCTACTTAACCTGAAAAACTTTTATTCTATTGTATTTAATTTTTTTTTTATTTGTTCTTATTTTATTACTGACTTTTTACTTGTTTTTTTATGAAAATGAAACTTTGCGTTGAAGAAAAGTAGATTTTTGTATTATAGTTCTTAGAAAGAAAATCGGAATCGGCAAAAATCGGTATCGGCAGATCACACTAACAAAAAAATCGGAAATCAGAATCGGCCAAGAAAACTGAAATCGTTGCATCTCATTTTTTAAAATATGTCAGTGCCATTGTTTTGTCTCAAGATGCACACCAGTAATGTTTCTAAGGTGTTTATAAAAGTTAATCTAGCCCTATCTGTGAAACCAGGCCATAGTATTATATTACATTGCAGTATATTATATTATATATACTGTACTTTCATTTTATGGACCATGGAATAAATAAGCATAAATATGAATAAGCATTATTAGTCTGAATTAGTCTGAAAAATATTTAAACTTAATATAAATTCATAAAACTCTGTCTTTAATACTTCTAAATCGGCATGAAACGTAAGTTGTGATAGTCTTTTCTTTCCTACTGTGACATATCTGAGTGAAATGGCTTCTCGAACAAGAAAAAAATGTAAGGCAGGACATGATTTTGTCCATGATCTCATGTGAGTGACAGGTTGGCCGCCCTCATGCCTAGGCCTGTCGTGATAATTAAATGACCGTCTGATCCCGGTTATTTCGCAAGTCATACATAAACCAAAAGAAGCAGACAAGAACTGGAATTTAAAACTGTGAAGAAACAAATGATCAATACTGTTGGACAGACAGATAGATATACACTATAGTATTTGTGCGCTCGACATTTCTTCTCTTTATGCCGTGAACTTTTCAATGCGCACTTGTAGCTTTAAGCACATCATTCTCCACCCGGGATGCGCATAAGTGGTT
The DNA here is from genome assembly GCA_037101425.1 of Elopichthys bambusa. NCBI lineage: Eukaryota > Metazoa > Chordata > Actinopteri > Cypriniformes > Xenocyprididae > Elopichthys > Elopichthys bambusa. Next base: position 13,329,475 of record CM074444.1, read on the forward strand.
TGTGCCGCTCTGTTTTGAAGCATTTCATATTGTCATGGTTTTGCGCACTGAAAGATTATTAAAAGCCTATGTTGTTCTGTCATATCTATCATATCTTGTTGCCCCATTAAAAAGCTGCAATAAGCATCTTTTCATTTTATATTATTGTGTTTGTGTGTGTGTATATATATATATATATAATTCTTTACATTCATATATAAATACAACATTTGTTGAGTATATGAATACACAAATGTATTTTATAATTTTTTTATTTAATTTTTATTAACATTATTAAGATTTTATAAAATTACTCTGCAACAAAGATTGTTTTAAGAATTACTTTTGCTGCTGAATTATACACTCACTTTAGTTTAATATACTATTTTCTTTGTCATAGCTTTTGATTATATATTTTTATTAATCTGTGTTAAAAGTTTTCTCTATAATGAAGTAGTGTGTATTTAGTGGATTCTGGATTGTGTTTAACAAATAAAAGAATGACCATTAGTTCATACTGTATATGAATGATACATTTTATGGCCTTTTCTTTGATTGGCCAATTTGTTGTGATTGTTTCAGTTATTTACTGAATTGAATAAATTACTTAATATTTAAATTTGTTAACTGTAATCTTACGCTGCAAATTGATAAAAGTATTAAATTCATAACAATTATTTAATGAATGAAGCACAGAAAAAAAATGCATCACAAAGCCCTAAAATAGACAATTAATTGGCATAACCGCAATTATTTTTAGACAATTAATCGTCGGCCAAATTTCATAATCGTGACAGCCCTACTCACGCCAATAAACACATCATCAGAGAAGAGAAGAGATGTCACTGCAAGAGAAGAGATGTCCTTTTAGCGCAAGTTAGAAAGTTGGGAGAAAAGAAAATAAGCATGTACTGGCAATTCTTTGCTCATCATAAATGCCTAGTTTGTCTCCATCTCCCATGGCTTTCAATCCCAAGCCAAATCCTAAAACTGCCTCTCACTGATAAGCAGAACAGAGCGCAAGTATTCACACCGCCAAGGTGATTTCATGCCATCCATGGATTCCTGCGCTCCCTGCATAACTTGAGATATGCATTTGACAGTCACTTTTTCAGACAGTGAGTATGTTTATCTTTTTAACTGTCAGGTGTAAACAGCACTTTTATCTTTCAAAACTGCTAGCTTAAACTGCCTCCTGACTCAAGCGACGGAATAACTTCAATGGGAACAGAATAACATCTGTGGGAAAAACTTAACAAAATGCCTTCTGGTTATTTTAAATCTTGCAGTACCTCATCAACTAACAAAACATCTTTGATGTGCATTTTAAATGGCTTTGTTTTTATCTGTGCCTGACAGCAAAACTGCAATGGCCTTTGACTGATCATTCCTTCTGCCTGCAGGTACACACAAAAGATATGTTGTCTCTTAAAGTTTTGTTCTGCACATCATAAATAATACAGCAGGACAGCACTGATATCTTGACACATACATATCTTCATAAGACCCTTACACAAAAAGTTCCTTACAAGGAAGAATACAACATATTCTAAGTAGGGATGCACAATATATCGGCCACCATATCAATATATGTTCACATTTAATGTTATCGTTATCGGCCCGATAGGAAAATTTGGCCGATATATTAAAGCTGAAAAATAATGGATTATTTTGTTCAGCTGAGACACTTCAGATGTGCACTGTTCGTCATGATGTTTTGAATTGCTTGAAATATGATTGAAATGTGCAGCTCAAGTCTGTCATATAAGCTACATAAAATTATAATGAGAACATTATAATTGTGTGATTGGGACATTACTTTTAATGGTGAGACTTTTGTTTTTGTAATCAGGCTCTTAAAAATTATATAAATTTTTGATTTAGATTTATTGGCCAATATATCGGTTTTTAAATATAAAGAATTCTCGGTTATCAGTATCGGCTACAATTTTCATATCGGTGCATCCAATTTTAAAGGGTTAGTTCACCCAAAAATGAAAATTCTATCATAATTACTCACCCTCATGTCGTTCCACACCTGTAAGACCTTCGTTCATCTTCAGAACACAAATTAAGATATTTTTGATAAAATCCGATGGCTCAGTGAGGCCTCCATTGCCAGCAAGATAATCAACACTTTCAGTGCCCAGAAAGCTACTAAAGACATATTTAAAACAGTTCATGTGACTACAGTGGTTCTATCTTAATGTTATGAAGTGACGAGAATACTTTTTGTGCGCCAAAAAAACAAAATAACGACTTTATTCAACAATATCTAGTGATGGGCGATTTCAAAACACTGCTTCATGAAGCTTCGAAGCTTTACTTAAATGAGGCTTCATTACGTCATAAGTCTTTCGAAATTTCAATAGTTCACGTAATTTTTGGCAGTTTGATACACGCTCCGAACCACAGATTCGAAACAAAAGATTCGTAAAGCTTCGAAGCTTCATGAAGCAGTGTTTTGAAATCGCCCTTCACTAGATATTGTTGAATAAAGTTGTCATTTTGTTTTTTTTGGCACACAAAAAGTATTCTAGTCGCTTTATAACATTAAGGTTGAACCATTGTATTCCCATGAACTGTTTTAAAATATGTTTTTAGTAGCCATCGGATTTTATCAAAAATATCTTAATTTGTGTTCTGAAGATGAACGAAGGTCTTACAGGTGTAGAATGACATGAGGGTGAGTAATTAATGACAGAATTTTCATTTTTGGGTGAACTCACCCTTTAAGATCAGGGCTCAACAGTATTTTTTTCACACCACCATCCCAGTTGGGCCTGGTTCTGACAGTAGTTCAGATCTGCACTTGCAATGTTTTTTTTTTTTTTTTTTTTTTTTTTTCATAAAAATATTACATAGTGTTTCTTTTAAATTTTACATTTTTGTTACAAAAATACTAGGTTTTAATTTTCAATTTATTTTTTAATCATTTTATTTTTTATTCTTTATTTATAAAAAGAAGTATAAATTGTTTTCCTTTTTCCATAATTTTTACAGTGATTTTTTTCCTTCAAATTTTATTTTTTTTTGTCACAAAATTTGCAATTTTGAATTTTATTTATTTATTTATTTTACAGGAATAATAGAGTTATAATGTAATTATGTAATGGCTAGCTATATTGATAAAAAACAAAATGTAAAACAATGTCAAATAATGCAAAAAAAAAAAAAAAAATGATTTTACAAAACCACATGTCAGTCAGCTAAACTGTTGTGACATGTTTAAATAAGCCAAATTCAGTGCATCACAGTTAACCAAGACATAAAAACATATGGGCAAGATCGGAATATGTAAGATGTAGTGATAATGCGGTACTAGCCCAAAATAGCAGGTGACGGTTCTGTCAACTGACCTGAAACTCTCTCACATGCACCCCTGAGCAGCAGGTCATCCTAACTGCTGAACTCTGCAGGTGCTAGTACTAAAACTAGGTCAGTTCCTCGAGATATTAGCAACCTCAAGTCTCATTCTTGAACAGCGAGGAGGTATATCTTCCGTGCACATCAATAATTCCCACGAACAGTTATGCGAGATCTTTCAGCATAGCCTACTTCCTGAATTTAAAAGAAGCCCTCAATAGAAGCTTCTTTTCTCTGCAAATATCAACAAATTGAGGCACTTTAAGAAGTAGCAAATTATGCTTCAGTGGCGAAACCGAGACAAAATAAGGGGCAATGATAATATCTCATCATGCACAGCACACATTTGCCTGTGGTTCAGGTGTTAAGACACATTATGATCCACATGCTCTAGACAATACAAATGGATGACATGCTCAATCCAACAACCTGAACTGCATTTACGTGACTGGCATCGGAAACACACAGTTCATGCAATCGGGTAGTTGTACGCTGGATTTATGGCCCCAATATATCCACATTAAACTGTCTTTATAGGCATTTATCAATACATTAAAATGGCTGTATCTGCATTGGTGCTCCGTATGAAAAGTGTAACAGTTCTCATTTGCCTGGCCATAGACCTTTAGGAAGGGGGGGAAGAAGAAGGTTTCAGTTAACGAACAATACTTCAGATTTCCACACATCTACTCCAAACTCTTGTGCTTCAGAGTACAGCACATCAGTCCATTCAATGAATTATTAACAGTGACGACCAGATACTCTGGCTGAAGCAGCTTACTTACAGTAAATTACACTCATGTTGCCTAAAAATGATGTCAAGACAAGCAGCACACTAGGTTTTCAGAGTATCACAGCTATGATGCCCCAAAAATGTTGTCAAGCTTGGCTTCCAGAGACAATCAATGAAACCTACAATGCACAAAAATGCTGTCTAGACAAGCAGCTCACTAGGTTCTGAAACAGCCAATCACATCTATGATGCCCACAATGTTGCCTAGGTAGACAGCTCAGCCATTCATTCAGTCTACAAGACAGATAAGTTTGAAAAAGCACGTATGCTTCAAATATTTTGGTGTTGAATTCATACAACTGTCAAATGGAGTTGTAAAGATCAATTTAAAACATTTCAAGCATTCCTCTAACTTGACGGAAAGCAGCAAAGCTGTTACAAAAAATTAAGGAAGTGTCATTTGTGGCAGCTTATTTAAAATAGTTTAATACCCTTGCTACTAATAACAACTGTTTATACTCAGCATATGCTTTTCCATAAAAGAAGTCGAATCATTTTAGACTGCTGCCTTTCTCAATAAAACAAGCAAACAAACAGCAACAGAAATAAATGTAAGATTCTCGTGCTGAAAAACTTCATTTTGGTATATGAGAGAAATACTTACCAAGCGACAAAAGCAAGAAATATTGGGCAACACTGTATCCGTATTGAGAGTTTATGGGAAGCATAGTAAGAAGAAGCGCGGATAGCGCACGCAGCCAGCTCGCTGTAATTGTGCTGTAGCAAAATGTTTGCACTGATCTTGTATCCAACACTCACTACTGTGCGTGCCGATCATTACCCAGCTTTGTTTTGCGAGGACATTTCCTGTTGAAAGCACGTCTCGGCTGCGCCCTCTGGTGGTCATATCGCTAACTACAACAAAGGGGGCAGTGCTTGTCACTAACATAAGTGCGATTAAAATGTTTATTAAAGGGATAGTTGGTCAAAAAAATGATAATTGCCAAATGTAACGTTAACTGACCACAAATGTAACCGTCATCATTTACTCATGTTGTTCAAAACATGACTTCATTTGATTCTTGGAAAAACAACGGCAGAGCTTCATTCACCATTCACGTTCATTGAACGATGGTAAATGATGGCAGAGCAGTTGAACAACCACTTTATACTTTGGCTTCAGTTATAAAATCACCTAAACTCTCTAAAGTAACACACGAATAGCTGGATTCAGCTTCGTCGAAAATAATGACTATTGTTTTAAAACCTTTCGATGCGTTTTAACAGCTGGCCATATGTTTAAACAAATTTAATACGACAAACTGTCACGACTATTACCCCCACTAACATTTATGCAGTATTATTAGCGTAATATGCAAAATGAAGAATCGGTCCATTTAAAAACAAATGTTATTATGTAGAATTTAATCGCACCGAACCTATGAAATAACAGAAATCATTAGATTTGTAAAAAAAAAACTGACAATTAAATAGGAAATGGTCAATTTAAAACACATAAGTAAGCATTTGTCCCTCCCGAACCAATAATAAACCGCTCGGTGACATTAAAAAAACGACTAGAAATCGTTAGATTTAAGCTATTTATCGCTGTATCGCATCGTACTCTCGTTCGGTTACCACAGCAACCCTACGGACGCTCCGAGCTCAGTAGTCTGCGCCGAAAGCTCTGGAAATGTCAACGCAATCACACTGCGCGGACTGAACCGCTGCCGCCGCTGCTACCGGGGTCGGAAGTTTCTGGAAAGTTCGCCGAAAACAGATATAAACGGGTCGCGCGTACTAAAATAGTGCGCGCGCTCTGGATTACCAACATTGACTGGACTGACAAGCACAAGCGGGTTTGTTTGTTTGTTTGTTTGTTTGTTTGTTTATCTGATCCTACACACCGCTCGCGTACTGAGGAGGGTCCGGGATGGCTGTCGTTGGCTTTGATGTGGGATTTCAAAATTGCTGTATTGCTGTGGTCAAAAGCGGGGGCATCGAGACCGTATCCAATGAATTTTCAGACAGATGCACGCCGTAAGTGGATGCCGTGCTTGCTAAATTAATAAAAATACATAGATCTTGCATTGTATGAATTTTCAGTGTACCAGACGAATGTTGACATTCTCTACATTTGGTATCCACCCAGGCTGAAAAGGTTATAGTCAAGCATAAGTCATACTTTATGACCTAATGTCTAATAATTGATAAGCTGTTAATATTTACTTGTTGCCTTTTATAAATAACAGAACTCATTGCATGGTTTTTCATATCACATACCAGTCAATGTCATATACCTTCAAAAACATCAGAAACGTGTACATACGAGATAGGGTAACATGGGAAAAGTCTTTTTTAAGAATAATATGGATTTACTTTTAAATTATAACATTTAGATATAAGTTTAGCACGTGCAGGATGATGATGCATCAGCCAATAGGAAATAAATGGAAACATTTGCTAATTTAGTTGTTATAGCACAAAATACAATTATTCTTTGACTTATATACGGGCATATTGTGCATATTTTAATTAAATATATGTCATACTAGCAGCACTGTATTAATGCAAATTTAATGCTTTCATTCAACTAACATATAGGTTTTAATGAAAGCAAAGATGTCTGAAATGTACATCTAATTCATGGAAATACTACATTTTAACCCCATTTAATACTAACACTATTAAAAATAATAACACTAGTTGTAACAACATGCCACTTGAGTCATCTTACCTCAAGGATAATTTAATTTATTTAATAATTTATTTTACTTCAAACTATAAACTTTTACATAACTATACTTTTACTCCACAAATGTGTCCACTTATACACCATTAACAAATAGACACAAAAAAACTTTAATATTCAACATAATACATTGTCAAAGATCTCTATTTCCCAGAGACCAATTAGATCAATGAACCTTTAAACTGACTAAATCTCTCAAATGTTGATATTTAGATGAAATGGCAAAATTAAAAAGTGTAGCCATTCATCAAAAGTGCTGAGATGAGATTTTGTGTCATTTATGGTCAGGAAAAAAAAATTAAGGTCATCCTAAAGGGATAGTTCACCCAAAAATGAAAATTATCCCATGATTTACTCACCCTCAAGCCATCCTAGGTGTATATGACTATCTTCTTTCAGACGAACACAATCAGAGATATATTAAAAAAATATCCTTAGTCCTCCCAGGTTTATAATGGTTACGAATGGGGGTTCACGTTTTTAAACAAACAAAAAAAAATGCATCCATGCATAATCAAAATAATCCATACGACTCCAGTGGATTAATAAAGGCCTTTTGAAGCGAAGGTATGTGTTTTTGTAAGAAAAATATCCATATTTAAAACTTTATAAATTCAAATAACTAGCTTCTGGCGGACAACCGTACGCATACTGCGCAAGTCGATTTGCGCCAAATGAGTAACCCTTGACAAGATGTATGATGCAGGATGTAGGAGTATTGTAAGCTTAGATGCCTCTCGCGGTTCAAACAAATAGGGCTGTGCAACAAACTCAAGCTCCTCTTCTCTTATATCGAAATCCTCCGACATTTCTCTTTAAAATGTCTCATTTTAGACTTCTAATTCACGACCGGTGTTTTGTTTTGCTCTATCCTCTGTGCCTCCACGTTCGTCATTGCGTTGGGTCAAAGGTTGCTCTTCTGCTCAAATCGGAAGCTAGTTATTTGAATTTATAATGTTTTAAATATGGATATTTTTCTTACAAAAATGCATCTCTTCACTTCAATAGGCCTTTATTAACCCTCTGGAGCCATATGGATTATTTTGATTATGGATGGATGCATTTTTTTTTTGTTTTAAAACGTTGCCCCCCATTCACAACCATTATAAACCTTGGAAGAGCCAGGATATTTTTAAATATATCTTTGATTTTGTTCCTCTGAAAGAAGAAAGTCATATACACCTTGGATGGCTTGAGATTATCATGGGATAATTTTCATTTTTGGGTGAACTATCCCTTTAAGTTGATGGGTTACTCTATTATCTGTCAATTTAGGCCCCTCAGAATTGAAATTGTTGTTTAATATGTCTTAACTTCTTATTTTAGAGCTGTTGTATCATTTAGTTCAAAGAACAGGACCATTGGTAATGCTGCAAGAAACCAGGTGGGCATTCCTGTTCTCGTCTGTGATGATTATGAATGAAGTGCAAGTGATCTAGTGTGATGTAACACCATTAGTCTTTTTTCACTTGTTCTAGATGATAACCAATCCTGCAAGCACTGTCTCTCATTTTAAGAGACTACATGGCAGATTGTTTCAGGATCATGCTGTGCAGTCAGAGAAGGCTAGTTTACCATATGAACTGGTACCAATAAATGATGGGAAGGTTGGAGTCAAGGTAAACACAGTGTTTAATAAGCCACATAAGTAGTGAAAACAGGTTGTCATTGGTTATTGTTGGAGGAAAGAGTAAAATATTGACTTTTAATGTCTTGATTAGGTCATGTACCTCGACCAGGAGCACCATTTCAGCATCGAGCAGATCACAGCTATGTTGCTGACCAAAATGAAAGACATTGCAGAGGCAAATCTGCAGAAGAAAGTGGTGGAGTGTGTCATCTCTGTACGTTTTTTTTTGCACTGGAGCTGTGAATAGTGCAAGAAATTATTTTCTTGATGTTAATAGATACCAGAGGCATGTACCACAAAGTTTTAGTTTGTTAGAAATTCTCCCAAATGATAATGCATTATAGTCAGACTTTTAGAAAACATCATGATATTTCAAATAAAAGGCCTCGCTTCGCTTTTATACAGCAGTAAATTTTAACCAGGCCTTTTTTAATTTGCATGTAAACCACAAATGTGCAAGCCACCAATCCGATGGTTTGTTTGTTTGTGTTATTTCTTTGGCCATACAAATGATTTTGTCACGCATAGATCCCCTCATTCTTCACTGATTCAGAAAGGAGATCTGTTCTGGATGCTGCCAAGATTGCTGGCTTGAACTGCCTGAAGCTAATGAATGACAACACCGCAGGTATCTTTTGAATTGATGATACTCACAACAACAGAGCCTTTGCCATGTCTAAAGTGATGTTCACAGTATCATTTATCATTTCAGTGGCCTTAAACTATAGCATATACAAGGAAGATCTTCCAGGCTGTGGTGAGAATCCAAAGATTGTGGCGTTTGTGGACATGGGCCACTCAGCCCTCCAGGTGTCTGTTTGTGCATTCAACAAAGGCAAACTTAAGGTGAGTCTCAGTCAAAGTAAGACGCTTGTGTAGATCACCAACTTTACATTTTTATGCACATCAGTACATGCTCTTTACTTTGCAGGTGCTGTCTACTACCTTTGATCCTTATTTGGGAGGGAAAGACTTTGATCAGAGGCTGGTGGAATATTTCTGTGCTGAATTTAAGTCTAAGTACAAGATAGATGTAAAGTCCAAGGCTCGAGCTTTGTTGCGACTGACACAAGAGTGTGAGAAACTCAAGAAACTGATGAGCAGCAACTCTACGGACATTTTCCTCAACATCGAGTGCTTTATGGATGATAAAGACGTATGTGGGAAAATGAACCGGTACGTGACTGTTTAGTATCACTTAAAGCTCATAACTGTTATGCCTTTAAAATAGGGATGCACAGTATATTTGTTCCATATAGTTTATTGTCCGAAATTAGAGATGATTTTTTTCATTGTTATTGGTCTGTAATTGATATTTAAATTGTGTATGCTCAGTTTCCTCAATTTTATATTTAGATTTTCTTTGCTGTCATCTGACACTCACTTTTATTTTTATAACATTTTTATAAACACTAATAATTTATTAACACTTTTAAATGTAATCTTTGGTTTTGTACTGTATTTTTTTTTTTAATTGTAATTTATTAAAAAAAAGTAATATAGAATTTTATTTAAAGCTATTCATTGGTTTTTAGGCTTGCTGCGATAGTCGGTGTTATCGGTCTTACATCACTTGCCCACTGCGGCACCGCCCCCCACCGTTGTTTTGATTTATTATAGTAATAAAAATAATTTAGTTCATTTAGAAAACAAACACTACAATTAAAAACTGAACGTGTCTGCTCAATGCAGCATGAGCCGAATGAGAGTCGCAGCACAGAGCAGCAGCAGGAGTCAGATTTCATTTATCACAAGAGTGAGGAGCCGACTGATAATGGCAGAACATTTGATTTCAGAGCGAAATGAAAGCTCCTATTTGGCAATATTTTGTATTTAAACCCAGTGCAAATAGGCAACCTGCAAAGGATTAGTTGTTTTTCTAGTTGTGTTTTTCATTAAAGTCCCCCTGATATCAAAATTTAAGTTTTTTTTAACGTTTATTATGAATATGTTAGCCTTAAGGTTATGAATAAGCTGGTGTGTTCCAAAACAATGACAGAATTTGCATTTAGGAGAACTTACAGTCTCTCACATCCGCTAAAATGGATCATGGATTTTCATGATATCACTGCACACTTCAGCTTCTCATCAGATCTTCTGTCCAATCAAATGCTTTTTAGAATCTGAAGTCCCGCCCCTCCTACACTATAAACTGACGCTGAAGCTGTGGCTGAAATCGGTCATTTGTTCACACATTTACTAGTTTTTATATGGTGAATGGCACATAGTGCACTATATAGAGTATAGGGAAGGATTCAGACCATGTAAATATGCTTTCCTTTGATGCGAATGAAGTCTGTTTTCGCGTTTCGCGTGTGAACCGACGCAGCGCGAACGCAGTCTGCTCTGGTGCAGAGACACGAGAGCACAGAGCGGATCATATCCACGGACCGCGAGTCAGTGCAGACCACAAAAGGTTTCGGACCCATTTAAATTCTGCGCAGAATGCTGTATTTTAAAGTGATATAGAGGAGATTAGGAGGAGAAACGGTTAGAGATTAGAAGGAAACTGAGGTTTTACAGAGTTAAACAGCTCTGGTCGAGCTGTGGTATAAACAAAACACTATTTGCTATTTTAAAAAAGGGGCGGGGCTGTTCAATATCCCACCCTGTCTTCCTGTTTCAGTTGAAATTATGTCAACACATTGAATAATGCTCTTCAGTGGGCCTTTAAGAATAACAAGTAACCCACCACTCAAGCAGTTGCCGCACCGAATTGGCACTAAGCGAAAGTAAAATGCGCACGGCCGCATGAGCATTCATACAGTGCGTGTCTACTGTCGCAGAGAGGAGCAGAGCGAGCGTTTTCAGTTCATTCTCTATGGAAGCTCAACTTATGAATGGCCGTGCGCATTTTACTTTCGCTTTACTTTCGAATTAGCGATTTAAAAGCAAGGTGCAAAAGAGGGAATCCCCTCCCCTGGTGATACCAGTATTACTGGCGTTGTAACACATTGATTAACTGGTGAGAAAATTTCCACGCCGTCACATCTCTATAGATTATCAGGCATAACATGAAAATATTTATCAGCTCATTGGTACCAGAATTGATTTTTAAAGGTAATCTTTATCAGATTTCAAAATAAATATAATTTTTTTTTCGTACTGTACATTAATGTTGTGATGCTTAAATTTACTTTCATCATTTTGAACTATTAATTTTATTTTGAATTTTAATTATTTAAAACATGATAGCATAGAATTTTGATATCGGCTGTTCATCGGTTATCAGGCATAACATACGGTATAAAGCATAAAATATTTATCGGCTTATTGGTATCATATCGGTGCACCCCTACTGAAAGTACATTCATAAGGATGCTATTATTTCATAAATAATTAAATATTTATTGCATAAGATTCATGTTATATCTGCATAAGTGATGTACGTCAACACATGCTTGTATTCTAATAGAACAAAGGCCATTTGATGCAAGTTTTAAGGGACTGTATGTTTTTCCCAACCCTCTTATAATGGAATTTAAGAGTCCCCTGCTTGTGTTTTGTAACATGCTTAAATTCACATCTTAATTGGGTATCTGTCTACACCTGTCATATTTAATTGCCCTTATTTGCAGCTAAATGCATGTCTATAAAGTACCAATGATGTTATTGCAGAACCGCAATTGGGCTACTTAAGATACTCAGCATAGCTGCTCAACAAGCAAAGCCTTCCTCTTCCACACAGGGCAAAATTTGAGGAGTTGTGTGCTGACATGATCGAGAGAATTGTGGTTCCATTGACGGCGGCTCTAGAGCAGGCTCAAGTGCGGCTTCAGGACATCAGTTCTTTGGAAATTGTAGGGGGAGCCACACGGATCCCTGCTGTAAAGGCCCAGATCAGAAAGTTCTTCAGGAGGGATGTGAGCACTACATTAAATGCAGATGAAGCAGTGGCCAGAGGCTGTGCATTACAGGTAAGTGGGTTTTATTTCACGTAACAGATAGCATAATGTGGTTCATTTAAAGCTGAAGCATATATAGTTGAATATGCAGAGATGTCTATAAATAAGTCATTTGTATATCAATTGTCCTGCAAAGTTGCTGTTTAAGTATCCCTACCAACACTAAATGGCAAAATCAACTCTTCCAATGGCATGGATTTGGGACAGGGCTATCTTATTGATTGACCAATGTCAAGCAGATAAAACTTGGAGAGGAAAAAAAAATTTTTTTTTAATAGTTTGATGCTAGTAGCACAGAGGTTACACACTTCAGCTTTAAGAACCAGAAATTCTTAAAAGGTAGATGAATAAGAATCCTAAAGTGGAATAGATTTAGAAAAACAGCAAGAGTGATGTGATGTGAAGAGATTTTTTTGTTCTCTTATTCTCACCAAAGATGCATTTTTGATCACAATTTACTGTAAAAACAGTTATTTAAAATTGTAATATTTCACAATATTGCTATTTTAATATAATTTAATTTATTCCTGTGATGGCAAAGCTGAATTTTCAGCAGCCTTAACTCTTCAGTCACATGATCCTTCAGATCTTTATTGTAATGTGCTGATTTCAAGAAACATTTCTTCTTATTATCAACATTGAAAAGGGCTGTGTGGCTTTTTGTATGGCAACTGTGATTCATTTTTTTTAAGGATTCTTTGGTTAATAAAGTTAAAAACAGCATTCATTTTCAAATAGAAAGATTTTGTTACAATTTCTTTAAAAAAAATTAAAAAAAATCTTACTGACCCCAAACTTTTGAATGGTAGTGTGTTTTGAGGCATGTAGCACAGTATATTTCATACAGAATTTGAAAACACAGTGTGAATCTACACAAAAATAAAATGATATTGATGGAATGAAAAGTTAATCTGTCGTATAATGGTTTTTCCATAGTGCGCCATACTTTCTCCTGCATTCAGAGTGCGAGACTTCTCCATCACAGATGTAATCCCATTCCCTGTTTCTCTTTCCTGGACCAGTGAAGCAGATGAAGGCAAATCGTAAGCCTCTCAGTTAGCAACCTCACTTTATATCAGACCCAAACATGGGGAAACATGCTGCTGTTTTCATTTTAATTAGTGTAACACTACACATGTGCTTGCACAGGCTGTACTGTGCATCTCGCATATTAACCTTGCAATATTTGTCCTTACTTTCCAGTTGTCATGAGATATTTGGCAGGAATCATCCCTGTCCATCAGCCAAAATTATTACATTTTACAGGAACAAGCCTTTCATTCTGGAAGCTTTTTATTCAGATCTGACATCATTGCCCTTTCCTGAGGCAAAGATTGGTGAGAATCAAGGGGTTTTCCTTCAGGCCATGATAGTGTTTATATAGCAGCATACAGATGAAGCTGAAGTCATATTTTGAATGTGAATTAATGCTATGCATGTGTGCAATGCCTCCACAGGTGAATATAAAGTGCAGAACATTCGACCTCAGGAGAATGGAGAAAAGGCAAAGGTGAAGGTCAAAGTTGAAGTAAACACCAGTGGTATAGTCAGTGTGAGCTCAGCTACTATGGTCATGAGGGTCAGCTCAGACAAATCTGAAACCACAGAAATAAATGAGATTTACAGTCACGGCGGCTCTGATGATATTGAAATAGAGGTGGGTACCACATTGGGCTTGTGTTCCATAACCATCTGTGTATTAACAGCAAAAGCTAATTAATTTGCCATCTTTTCTTACTGATATTTTTCTTTCTCAGATGTTGGAAATTATTTGCTTGTTATGTGTGGAGTGTGATGCTCTGTTTTTTGTGTCGTGACGAATGTAATTTCCTGTAAAGGATTAATAAAGTATCAATCAGTTCAAATATTAAAGGGTTAGTTCACCTTAATATGAAAATTGAGACATCATTTACTCACCCTGGTGCTGTTCTAATGCCTTATGCTGCATAATACATTACATTTTGGTTTTGGTTTTTACCAAACCCTATTGTACAGTATACACTTGGAATATACGACACATGTCACATGGGAGCATTCTGTGATACTTTTTGTTTGTTTGTTTGTTTAAAGCTTGATGCTGGCCACTATTGAGCTTTTGATTTGTTTTAATGTAAAATTGTTATACAAGTTAATGTAAAAAAAAAACAGTCAATAGTGCTTAGTTTTTTTATACACATGCATAAACCATGTTTTTGTTACAGATATTTCTTTTTCTCAGATGTTATCAATCATTAACAAGAGGATGTATATAAAATTTAAAAAATTTTTTTTTTTTTATGTAAAAATGGTTGTACGTGTCAATAGAGTCAATAGAGCTTAGTTTTACACACAATCATACCTTATTTTTTTAAATATAAAGACTGCTATAAAAGGACTATAATGAATTTGGAGCTGTTGTATGCTAGTTAGACAACTTTTTTGACTTCAATGCCCCTCATTGTCCACAACAATATTTGAAGGCCCCTCTTCACTCACAACTTTCTACCTGATTAAATATTTTAGAGCTTGACAAATATAACTAAAAAGGTGCATGTTTGTTATAAAATATAACCAAGTGATAAGAAATATATTAATTTTTAGTTGTTTCAGCATATTTTCATGCTTGTTTTGTCATTTGAAATCATTTTAAGTCATCTTGGCCCCCTGGTTGTGTTTATGTAGCAAACTAGGAAAGTCTCTTCAAGTATTGTAACCATGTACTTTAATTTACTTCAGAATCGAAAACTGCTATTCTAAAAACCCAATAGAAATTCCAGAGGGAACCCAAGCAAATTAACCTTTTAGGATGGTCTACAAATTGACATCATGACTGAACAGCTCAAGCTTTTAGTGATGAAATAAACATACACACACATGGTGATGGGGGTGGAAATTTAAAAAAAAAGTTTACAGTAGCTTAGCTAACGTGGTTCTCATAGTTTTGATTTATATGGGTTTCTATGAGGGTGACAGTGAGAGATTGGCTCCCTGTGATGCAGTAACATTGTTGTGTAGAAATATAACTATCAGCTCCCTGGTACTGTGATTTCTAGGACAAGATACTGGAGCCTAATATTCAGCTCTTGGTAGACAAAGAAAACCTGCCAACACCACAGTGTCCCCCCATGGAAAAAGAGCAGAATCAAAGAGATGCACTGAGCGTATGTGAGCTACATCTCTCACTTACTGCTTGGCCAGTACATTTAGCTTTATATTGTATGTGCATATCAAATGGACATGTTGATGTGTATCTAATTTATATAAAAACTTGCCATTTATGTCATGTCTTATGAAAATATCTTAATATGTACATTTTCTGTCAGTTTGACTGACTGTCGTACCATTATGATAATAGACATTGTCTGTTCTTCACAGATGAATGGAGAAGTAAACAACCACCCCCCTGATGCTAAAAAAGCCAAGATGAAAGTCAAGCATGTTGTTCTGCCAATTGAGGAGACATTTAACCAACTGTTGCCAAATGATCGCCTCAGCACTTACATAGAGCAGGAGGTACTGTTGACTAAATGTTTGTTTAATGTCATATGTATACACCATATCTAAAAGTATCAAAGTTGTTGATAAGGGAAGGAGGTGGGAACTGGCAAACGTAATTTTAATAACAAAATAGACAAACAACCAAACGAAAGTAAGCGACAGCCTCTCATGGAAGATTGCCGCATATAAACATAACTAAATATATCCTAAACATCAGCGTAAAGTCCCAGGCCTGGTCCTTTCTCATCTTCCACTGTCGTCATTCCTCCTTTTTATCCTTGTGGATCTCATCCGTGGGACTCGAGACCGGTTTGTGGCACAGGTGTTGCTCAGTAACATTAGCTCCACCGGCCTAGGCTCCGCCCACCCTGCTTCATGTCACAATAAAGTTTTAGGATGTTGAAACATTTATAACACAAGTCATTTTAGGACGTAAAATGAGCAAAAAACATGTAAGATTCGGCACTGTTTCTAGGTCGAAAATCGATTTAATAAAATGGACATACACTGTCGTTCAAAAGTTTGGGATCAATAAAAAAATGTTTGTTTTTGAAAAAAAATCTCTAACACTTTTTTACAGTGTCATTTTTACATATGTTACATGCAGTTTCTATAGTAATAACTAAAAATTATGCATAATTACTTGCAACTAACCTTAAACCAAACAAAACCTTAATCCTAAGTAAGTACTAAGTAATAGTAAGTACATGTAGTTACTTAAAGGGTTAGTTCACCCAAAAATTTCTGTCATTAATTACTCAACCTCATGCCGTTCCAAATCCGCAAGACCTTCATTCATCTTCGGAACACAATTAAGATATTATTGATGAAATCCAAGAGGTTTTTTGTCTCCCATAGAAAGCAACAAAATTCATTCAAGGTCCAGAAAAGTACTAAAGACCTCAATAAAATAGTCAACGTGACTACAGTGGTTCAACCGTAATATTATGAAGAGACGCGAAAATACTTTTTGTGCGCAAAAACAAAACAAAAACAACTTTATTCAACAATTTTTCCTCTTCCCTGTCAGCCTATTATGCAGTTGCCCCAGCAAACGCATTGCAGAGCTTCCGTGTTTACGTCTGAATGCCGGCTCAGTATTGGCCAAGGCTGTGTTCACATGAGCACCATGACTCATGCGTGTGATGCTGACGCGGGAGCCGGCCAATACTGAGCTTCGTAACATTAAGGTTTAACCACTATAGAAACATTGACTATTTTAACCGTGTCTTTACTACTTCTCTGGACCTTGAATGTGGTAATTTCATTGCTTTCTATGGGAGATAAAAACCTGTTGAATTTCATCAAAAATATCTTAATTTGTGTTCCAAAGATAAACGAAGGTCTTGCCGGTTTAGAACGACATGAGGGTCAGAATTTTCATTTTTGGGTGAACTAAAATCCAAAAGCCAAATTCTCTTATGCTCACCAAGGCTGTATTTATTTGATCAAATACAATCAATGTTGAAAACAGAAAAAAGGAAATATTTTGTAACATTATAAATGTATTTTTACTGTTACTTTTAATGTAATAAGTGTTAAACAAGTTAGTATAGATCATGTAATCTCCTTCGAAAAGAGGAACATACTAAATACTAAGCAATTATGAAATTCATTTTAATTGAAATTTTCAGTTGTAATGCTAATAATAAATTCATAATAAGCCGTATTAAATTTTTAAAAAAAAAGAAAAATTCAAAACAAAAAACATTTTTTATCTAGTAGCCTAGACCCACTGTACATGTAACAGTTAACAGTGATGAAAAGCAAAACAAATATAGCTGTCTTTTTGTATGAGATTACTTCAATAAAGCTCAAAAGATGATTCAAAAGCCGTGATAGATATTTTGGTATCTTGACAATGTATGAAGCTATAAACATAAATAAAGACATTCTGGTAGAGTTTTGTATATCAGAGCTATTCAAAAACCCATCAGTCATTCTCACCATCTGGTGCTTGCTTTTTTTCCTGACAGAGCAAAATGATACAGCAAGACTGCCAGGAGAAAGAGCGTAACAATGCTAAAAATGCAGTCGAGGAGAATGTCTATTACTACAGACACAACCTGAAGGGCCCCTTTCAGACGTTTCTAAATGCTCAAGTAATGTATCTTCTGTGCAGCTTTTCCCATATAACACGCCATTACCTGTAGGGGGTCATGTAATCTATTTAGCTCACAGGAACTGTGATCAACAGATTGTGATTTATTCATAGCGCTTGTTTAATGTTTTCATGTTTCAGAAGCCTGTTCCTGATTACTGAATCTCTAAAGGCCATTTTCATGCATAAATGAAACACTCTCATTCAAATTAGTTGGTAGTTCATATGAGCTCCTTGGTGAATTGCAGTTGAATGGACCACAAATCTAACTGCAGCATAAGATATTGCTAAACAAACGCTTGTTTTTGCTTTTCTCCAGGACCATCAGACATTCTCTGAGCTCTTAAATGGCACTGAGAACTGGCTCTATGATGATGGAGCAGACCAAGATAAGCAGACGTACATTAACAAGCTGGCAGAAATACATGTGAGTCGTTTGTCCTTTTTGATGAGAAAAAATTTGATCATAGGTTAGCCTTTGTGTGCCGTGACAAATTGATTTTGTGTTCTCTTAGAGATAGCCGTACTTGTACACTGTAGTAGGTTTAACATTAAGCTTTGTTCAATATGTGACGGCAGTTTTGTGTTTTAATTGACTTGCGCTGTCTTGACAGCTTGTGGCGTTCGCGATGGCATGTGCTTCACTTAAAGGCTGGGAGAGTCATTTGTGTAGCTTTCAAAACCCCTCTGATGCACTTAAGGAAGAACTCTAATTGGTTGCTGTGTACTGCAAACCAAACAAAAGCATTCATGAAGCATTCAAAAGCATTACAAACAGTGATGTATTAAAGCCTTTTGTTTTATTCAACAGAAACTGGGTTTGCCTGTGCAAAACAGATACCAGGAGTCCATACGGAGACCCAAAATGTTTGAGGAGCTGTCAGCCAAAATACAGAGTTACAAGTCTATTGTGGAGGAGTATAAGAATGGCGTAAGAATAAGTTTTCTTTCTCATTTCCTTTGCCATATATTACATCTTATTTAAAACAGTCATGTTCTGCAAGGTACATTACAGCACAGGGAGACATTATGTTAAATTGTTTTATACATTATAATGGATCCCATGCAGTTATGCAGTCAGATTTCAGTCATTAATCTCTTATGACTGACTATAAATAGAGTCTGCTTTTACATTTATTCATTTAGCAGATGCTTTTATCCAAAGCACCTTACAAATGAGGAATGCAACAACAAAGCAATTTATCCTAAGGAGACAGTAATATCAGAAATGCTGCAATACTTTTAAGTTCCTAAACTGACTAGAAAGATACAAGCTTGTGAAACACTAGACAGTTTGTAAGCAGAGTAAGGCATCAATGGTTGTCTTATAATTCACACAATACTATAATAAATTAAATACTTTATTGACAATAACTAGAGATGCACAATATTTAATCGTTTAAAGCCATATCAGCATCAAAGGCTTATTCATGGCAAATTCAAGAGTAATCCAATTTAAAATAATCATAATAATATTTCAATTAATTGTATACAATCATTTAATAATATTATCTCTACAAACAAATAAAAAAATAATGTTACTGGTAATAATAATAACAATAACAGTTATATGAAAATTTTAAATTTTATATTCAATAAAAATTCTAGTATTTTCCAAGGAGAAACCTTTTTTAAAAATGTCAGTTAATGTATTTTCTGAATAAAAACATTTGGGATACACAATATATTGGTACCATATCGGTTATCGGCCGATATTAGAGGTTTTTTTTAAATCATATTTAACTGTATATGCTTATGTCCTCTATTTTTGCCATCATCTAATGCTTACAGTCAGTTTCTAAAAAGATATTTAGAAACACCATTAACCCTCTGGTGTTGTTCGGTCAATTTAGACCAAAAAACCCCCCAAATGTAAATTTAAAAAAAAATTTGAAAAAGCTAAATGGTCATAAAAAAAAAAAGCCACACTTGTGTTGTTCTCAGTCAGAAATGACCATCATAGGAAATGAATGGTAAATATCTTTCGGGGTGGTACAAAAGGCACACAGAAGTGAAGGGGTGGCACAGTAATACCAGAGGGTTAAATGTAATCTTTAGCAAATCTCAAAATGAGTATCCATTTTTCTTCCTGTATATTATGATGTTGTGATGCCTAGCATTTACTGATTTTAGTTTTTAATGTTTTAATTCATTTATACAAAATTGTATAGAATTTTATCTTAATTTTAAAATCAGTATATCCCTATCAAAAACCATTGTATACTTTAGTAATGCAATGTTTTAAAGGAGCAGTAATACAATTTTTGAGAAACGTTGTTGAAAGTGTATTGGACCGAACACCACAACACAGTTGTAGCCAATCAGCAGTAGAAGGCGTGTCCACTCCAAATGAGGGGGAGGAGTGAGCAAGAGGGAGATTTGAAGAAAGACTGTAGAAAGAGAGATGGCTGAGAGACATTACAAAAGAGAAAATCTCAGAGGAATATCACTGGAAAAAGAAGGGTTATGATCAGGCAAGAGCTTTAGGACCCGCATTAATATTAGAAAAGCTTTCCAAGTCTGGAGAGACCTAAGCGGGAAGGCCTGAAAACGGCCACCGAGGCCTCCTTGTTTCTGCTCTATATGCGAGTAACATTGGTTGTGCTATGTTTCACAGAACCAAGATATGCTGTTGTTGTAATGTTAGCTATAGTAACAGGACAGATTCTGTGTCATTATTTGTCTGGAACTGCTGTGCTGCTGGCGACTAACAACTAACTCTTGCTTGTATATGCTTGTGTACAGTGTGTTAATTTTTTTGTTCTTCCTTGGTGTTTGATCATAATCTTCGCTTTATTTTTCTCTAAGTATTATTTTGCTTTGCTTTATCTATGATAAAGAGAATCTCAGCCACTCTTGCATTGCGTTTTAGTCCATTTGGGGGTGGAACAACAAGGGCACGTTTTCTCAGAAATCGCTTACTGCACCTTTAACCTACCTTAAAATCTAAAAGTGCATTTTAATATATCGCAAATTTGTCTCCCAGAGTGACAGTTACTGTCATATTGACGCCATAGACATGGACAAGGTCAGAGTGTGTGTTGAAGATACTCAAGTGTGGATGACAAACATTCAGGATTCTCAAGATAAACGCACACCTGATCAGGAACCTGCCATACACAGCACTCAGATCCTGGATAAATTACAGGTGAGGAAAGACTAAAAGCACCATGAAAGCATTTCATTGGGGGAGACAGATCTAAGAATAACCTTATATGTAAGAAGTATTGAATTCTATGTACAGCCACAGGGGATGGTGTCAGCTATCTTTTCTTTGTCATCCTTTTTTTTTTTTAAATAGACTTTTTTACTAAAGTTTTCCATCAGGACTTTCTCATTTAGTCTTACTTTCACATTTATTTTTTATCTAATTTAGAATCAGAATCCAGGACTTCAAAAGTCATAGTGAGCTTGTTACGAAATTAGTGAGTTATTAAAAGGTTTGTTCACCAAAAAATTAAAAGTCTCTCATTAATTACTCGCCCTCATGTTGTTCTAAACCCGTAAGACTTTCGTTCATCTTAGGAA
Source organism: Elopichthys bambusa (assembly GCA_037101425.1). Taxonomy (NCBI): domain Eukaryota; kingdom Metazoa; phylum Chordata; class Actinopteri; order Cypriniformes; family Xenocyprididae; genus Elopichthys; species Elopichthys bambusa. The sequence goes on from CM074444.1 coordinate 13,350,946, forward strand.
CACGAATTAAGATCTTTTTAATAAAATCAGAGAGATTTCTGTCCCTACGTAGACAGCTACGGGACTACCACTTTGACACTTAAAAAAGTTAATTAAGAGATCGTAAAACTAATCCATATGAATTGAGCGGTTTAATTCAAATTTTCTGAAGAGACTCGATTGCTTTATATGATGAACATATTTAATTTAGGCTTTTATTCACGGATAAACATTCATCAACTCATACATCAGTTGTGGTAAACAGATGCTCAGATGTTACGCAGCACGTTTGAGCTTCTGCAAGAGATTTGTTCTCACGCGTCAAGCAGGTTTGGTTGAGCTTCTGTTTATGTTTGCTGATCAATGATCAATGCTTATATGTGAATAAAAGCCTAAATTTAATCTGTTCATCATATAAAGCGATTATGTCTCTTCAGAAATTTTAGACTAAACTGCTAAATTAATTTTACGATCTCTTTATGAACTTCTTTAAGTGTCAAAGTGGTAGTTGCGTAGACTGTCAGTGGAACAAAACTGGCTCAGATTTTATTAAAAAGATCTTCATTTGTGTTCCAAAGATGAACAAAACCTTATGGGTTTGGAACGACACTAAGGTGAGTAAATGATCACAGAATTTTCATTTTTGGATGAACTAACCCTTTAATTAATTCAATTATATTTGCATTTGTTTGCAACAATGTTTAACATTTCTGTTTATAATTCTCCAGGTACTTAACAACATTTGTGAGGAAATAGTTTCCAAACCCAAGCCCAGGGTTGACTCTCCTATGGATGACAACATTCAACCAGAGCGCCCACACAACAAGAAAAGCCCAGAAGATGTAACAATGGAATACACAGATTTTGTTCAAAATGAAGCAAAAAACACCCATGTCAATATTTAGCAGCTTCTTATATTGGAAACATAATATGGCTGAATTGCATGTAAAGTGGTTTCTGGTCATTCAGTCATGTAAACAGAGAAATTTTTGTTTCTTATATTTGATGTTAAGAGGCACATTTGAACCTTGTTTCTTATATTCAAAGTGATATGTGATTAATTTTAGTTCATGTAGCATCTCCAGCATGAAATCTTTAAAGCTCCCACTGTTTCTCCACGCTATCACTTTGGTCTCAAAGCTTTGTTATAGTCTGACTCAGACAATTTGCTGACTATGAACGCAGTTCCACCGACTCGAACAATAATGAAAAAAAAAAATCATAAATGTTTCTATTGCTGTTTTGGCTTAAGAAAAGAATAGATGTAGATGTAATGGCAGTCAACAACAATATTAAGAGAATATCAAATGGAACTGAAGCTGTCATTGCCTAGCAATGACTGAAAGAAAGCTCATGCTGAAACTGTGGCTCTAAACAAAGTGAAAGCAATTTCAGAAATGGATGTACAAGGGCTGCTTCTATACGCTTGATTGTTCCGCTTTATTTTTGCTATGCATTCAATAGGATATGTCATGTAAATTCACAATTTATTTATAGCGCATACTGACAGACAATCTGTGCAGGTGGAAATGCACCAGATGTCCTTGTGAAATTTGTTAATACAGTGAATTGTTGTTTGTTCCTTTGTGTTGTGCCTGAAATGTTTGCTGTAAGTTAAAAATAAACATAATAAACACTTCTAAAACTTTAATTCCACATTTTTCTACAAATCTCTTTAAAGGTATAGGTTACCACAGGTTATGTTGAGCTTCTGCTTATGTTTGCTGATCAAAGGCAGTCAATGGAAGGAAATCTGACAGCATTTTGTCATCAAAAAATTCTTAATTTGTGTTCTGAAGATGAACGAAGGTTTGGAACGATGTGGGGGTGAGAAATTAATGACAGAATTTTCATTTTTTGGTGAACTAAATGATTTAAAAATGGTTAGGAAAAATAAATAAAAACAATTGAACCCTCATGGAAATAAACATGGAAAGTGCATGTCTTTAAATCATGAGATGATATCTAAAGAAAAACAATCTCCACTCCTTTGATAGAACTGTTAGGTCTTTTTTTTTTTGTCATCATCCTTGTGTTCTTATCTTAGCACACTGACTAGTCATCTGCATTGCTGGATTGGAATTTAGAGAGATCTGGTCTTTTAATTGTTGGAAGGGTAAAAATAAGGTCTGAGTCCTCAAAAGTGTGGTAGTCCTTGAGACCCATTCTGTCTGAAGTTTTGTTACGTTTAAATTTTGTGTGGCACTCCCTGCGATCCAAAGAAATCAGAGAAAATCCAATTTGTTACTCTTTAATCATAAGACTTGGTTTACATTTAGATGTGTGTTTTGATCTGCATAAAAATTATACACTAACCTCTTTCCAGGCTCAGACAGCCACCAGGAATTGCTGGGTCCATCTTCGAGATCTTTGAGGATTGATGGAGGGTCACTTTCATCGATAAGGACATCCAACTGCAATTAAAGCACATTAGGGGTTTTTTTAGAAGCCAGATTTTAAAAACCACCTGAGCCATTCTTGGGAAAAACAGAGCTTTATAAAACAACCCCTAACCACACATGGTTTCATCCAAATATCTTACCTCACTCTTTTTATTTTTAGTTTCCTCAGAGTTTAAGACATCTAACAGATTGGTCTCTCTATTTAGTATGGGTTGAGAAGGCATGCTTAAAGGATCTATGAGAATTTCAGAGGGAACAGCCGGGTGCTTCCAAGAAGATGGTGTGTCGATGCTCCACTTCTCATATTGTCCAAATGTACCTGTGGAGTTCAATGTAGTTTAGATTGTTAGTCATTTTATTCCTGAACAAATTACACTAATAAATAGATTTTTCTTCTGTGAATCAAACACGTACAGCTTATGTCTTATAAAACTACAAATTGAAAATTTAGATTTTATAATTTCAAGTAGTTGCCTGTAGGTCTACACATGAGTTACAGTCACATGAGCAAAATTTTGCAGACTTTGCAGATATTGTAAATGAAAATCCTATTTAAGTCATGACTGACAGTTATTTGTGAACTAAATAAACTGTAAAAGTGTACATTAAGTTTAATAATAAGTATAATATATAATACATTTTGGTAATAAAACGAAAAATGTTGTCTTATTTGCAGATCAATACATATTCTCTCGGTTCCACAGACACGGCTTAAGCCTAGTCCCAGACTAAAACGCAGATTTGAGCTGTTTTAACTGAAAGCAACTTGCACTGACATATCTTGAAATATGTCAGTACCATTGCTTTGTCTCAAGATGCACACCAGTAATGTTTTTACACCAGGCACATTTATAAAGCTAGTTAAATTTCCTAATTGAACTAAGGTCTAATCCTGGCTTAATCTAAGCCTTGTCTGTGAAACCAGGCCATTAAATGGTTCTGCTGATAATGACTAGTACTGGCTAAAAAAATAATTAGCATGGTTCATAAATCAGCGCTTTTAATACTGAAATACATAAAAAATTAATCAATTACTTCTGTACTTTTACTCAAGTAATATTTAAAATTAGTACTTTTACATTATAATATTATATTAGGGTATCTGTACTTTCACTCAAGTACTTGATTTGTGTAGTTCATCCACCACTGATTTTAACGCTGCACCTTTAGTTTTCCCACAGATCGCAGCTTGACATATAACCAATTTATTAGCATAACTTGTTCAGCCGTTGGACTACAGTTGTGCTGAAAGGTTTTCATTCAATAAAAAGAACCAACTCAATTATTCCATTCATTATTCCGGAATCAGACTACATTGGTTACATAGATTTAATAGCGGTGTTGTGGAACCGCTGAATAAGTATTGAAGGGCAACGCTGTCCAAGTATTTTAATATGATATTTAGTACGATACACGTTGGTAAAATAATGCACTTGTCACAACCGTTACTTCAAGAAAAAACCCAAACATCTAAGCAACTTGTAGATGTACCTATAAACTCCCCATAAATACTCCACAACCGCACTGAGAAGTCCATTGAGGAGGTAAGCAGAAACTGGTCGTTGTCAATTATCTTCAAGCTTTAGGAGTAGAAATTATGGTAACAAGTCTTTTTTTTTTTAATAAGTTAAAAAATGTAAGGAAAAGACATAATAAAATAGTAAATGAAAACAAAGAAAACTGAATAAACACTTGTTTTCTTCACTTATTGTACCTAGTGATGCTGCTGATGTGTGCACGCCAGAAGTTCACCTCTAGAAATGAATAACACCACATCAAGACTCAACATGAACAACAACAAAAACTTTGAGTCATACATATAAAATGAGGACTGTCCTTACTTTCAGGAGGGTTTTGTTCAGGTTCCAGGGCATATTGCTTGACATTGTAAACGTATATGAAGCCGAAATGATCGGCTGTAAAAAGCATACTGTCATCCTGCGTTAAAGCCAGTTTCATAATCGCCTGCTGATGCTGAGACTTAAAAATAAGATTTTGATTAGAACCTTTATCTCATTCTGTTGACACTGAATTTATAATCAAACTTGAGGAAAGATACATTATATAAGCTATGAATACATGATACTTACAGCCTGAAAAGATGTGATGAACTTCCCGCCATTCAGAACACTCCAGAAATTAACATAACCTTTGAAAGAGATGAAATACGTTCTGCAAATTGTATATGAACTGATCATTTTATTCATCACAAAGATCAGTTTACCTTCAGAATCTGAAGAGACAAGCGAAGCAGAAGAGGACAATTCAGGAACAAACGCCCGGGTCTTTAAGAAGATGAGGCTCAGCACACTTGTGCATTGAACTATTGTATATGATTAAAAAAGTCGTCAACACATTCACAAACGCAAAATGAACAGAATGAAAATCCATCTCACTCTTAAATGAATAGTTTATCTAAATAATAAAAGTAGTCCGTATGAGTTGTGCATAATATAGGCTACCAAGTTTTCATATTACAGACTGGATTTAGAATCAGCAAATCTGAGATCATTATTCATTGAAAATTAATGGGAATACTGGGATAACTGCTGCTCTGTTGAGGGGTCGGCTGAGGGGTCTTGAAGCGGCACAGTATGCGTTCAGACACTACATTCCATACGATGATCTCCCCGTCATAGCTGCCAGTGGCCAGGTGGTGTGGTGAGCATTGAGCAATGCACAGGATGTCTTCTTTGTGCCCATTCCTCTGTGTGTGAAACATTCAACACATTTCCCAAAGTGCCCAAATTCAAATTACATGTGTACATGGGTGTGAGTTGCTAATACCACATCGTCCTGCCAGGAAGGTTTAGGTCCCTGAATCTTCTGAGTTTCCTCTTTCGAGTCCTGTCAAAAGAACCAAAATTAAATAATCTGGCCAAGAATGGTCCAATCAGATATGCAGAGGCAACCTGACCAACAAGTTAAGGTACTAATCAAGCATATGCAAAAAAAATGGGATTTGAAGGTTGTAAACCTAAACTTTTGCCCTTTCACAAGTAGAATCAGTCCTAAATGTAATATTTTATAGAGGACAGTGGGATCTGTTCTCCATTTCATATTAAATATTCCTCTACCAATGAAAGAATGAATAAATCAAGTTACACTGAACACTTGATACAGAATTGACATGAGATGGGAGGGAAAATTTTGAATATATCCAGTGGTTTCATAATCATGCATTTAGGGTATTTTTTTTTTTTTTTACAAAGCTTGAACAAAAAGCTCTTGTAATAGATGGAATAATTGACTGTCAGAAGGGAATGGAGGAATAAACCACACCAAACAGCACTCAAGCACTTTTGAGGAGGGAGGAACACTGAAATAAATGAAATATGGAAATGGAGTGAACAGCAATAAAGGCGAGAGTACCAGGGGGAAGAAGCAGGTCACGGCAGTAAACCGTTTTATGAGAGCCATCTGGGGAATTACGCTGATATAAAATAAGGTCGTGAGGGAAGCAGGCTGTTCACTTTATACTCACCAAATAAATGTCAATCCTGCGATCCCAACCAACAGAAATCACAAATCTGCCAAAACAAATAAAAAAGCACATCAGCCAAAAAATGAGGAGGATAATATCCATGAGGATTATGGCGCTCACGGTCAGCAGAGACTCACGCGTTCCTGTGCAGTTTCAGATAGAGGCAGTCACAAATCTCTGCACATTTTCCATCTGGGGAAAAAAAAACAAAGCTTAATAGGAAAAGTGGGATAATATCTTCAATACTCTGAATAATCAGTCAACAGCAAAGCAAATCAATCAAATGCACATTAAGAACTATTATTGACCTCTCTTGAGTATCTTCACACACTGTCCATTGTTGAAGTTCCACATCTTAAGGCAGCCATCTCTTCCACCAGTCACTAGCCTGGTGAAAATAAAAAAGAATAAAAATAAAAAAAAATAATATTTTGCAATGTCATATATTTAATTTAGCTTTAACAACCTCCTTCCGCTAGAGTCAAACGCCATGCAGGTAATTGCAGACTCTCCATGAGCACCTCCAAACTCAAACATTTGAGCTCCAGTTTCCACATCCCAGACTTTGACAACCTGAATTCAAGTAAATACGTTATAAGTACTACATTTAGAAAAGAAGGACTGTTGAGTTGAAATTATATTCTGGATAAAAATGTATATCTATTATTTGGATCTTAGTAAAAATGAATGTTAAAGGAACCTTGACTAGTCACAATAACAAGCGATTTTAGTCACAATTTTGCTAACCAAAAAAGAGAAACAACCCCATAAATTTAAATTTGTTCCTCACACAAAGCTGTCATATGACTTTATAAGAACTGGAATATATATATATTTTTTAAAAGAAATTAATACTTTCATTCAGCAAGGACACAATAAATTGATCAAAAGTGACAGTCAAATCTTTTACACCAGTAGTTCCCAAACCTTTTAGAGTGGAGTACCCCCTGAGGCATTTACCATCCCTCTGCATACCCCCTCTCTTCCACTTAGATTGCACCTTTTCCATTAAGGGACATTTGCCCCCTAAACTGACTTTCCAGTGCATTTATTATCTTTATAAATACCTTTACAACATTAATAATTTTTAAATTTAAAAAAAAGTTCAATAGTAAATTAAAGCTGCAAGCAGTGATGAAAGGGCCCTCGCACCCGGGCTCACCACCACCCGTTGGCCTTAGGAAAACAGTGAACAGTGGGCGACATGCATGTAAGCAAGTCATTTCAAAGTGCCACACTTCCTGCTGCCGGCAGGTGGCGCTATGACTGTACCTGAATATTGCCATGTAGATGTCTTCAGGACAGGAGTCTAATAAAACATGTGAAGTTTGGGGCAGATCGGACATTGTATGCCCGAGTTAAAACAACTTCCTGTTTCATGGCAAAACATCGAACTTTGTCAGGCCGCCATGGACACGCCCTTCAGCGAAAACTCTAGATCTTCGCAATTTAATGTCACAAAGGCCTTTAGATTAGACTGACCAAATATAATGTTGATCTGATTAAAGCTCTAGGAGGAGTTCGTTAAAGTACAACGTGTGGAAATGGCAAAAACTGCCAAAATTTTGCAGAGAAAATTCTAAATATCTCACTTCCTGTTGGGTTTACAGATTTTGCACGCAGAGGCTTTTTTGTAGGTATTGGGCTGTTACATGTGTCTACCAAATTTCATAACTGAATGTGAAATGTAGCATGAAGGGCGCTTAATTGAAATTTTGTAGGTGGCGCTATCGAGCCATATTGCCTAATTCTGAAACCCATAACAGATGTAAATTTTCACCACTTCTGACGCAAAGTTTCATGAGTTTTCAAGCATGTTAGGCCCTCAAAAATTTGATTCATTTCGGAGAAGAAGAATAATTGGCCGAGCAACTACAATAGGGTCCTCACACCATCGGTGCTCCGGCCCTAAATATGCAATGATGACAGGCCCAGTGCTACGAGGGGGCAAAGGGGGGCATGAATTATTTCAACCGTTAATAGATGATTAATTGGCGGAGCACTGCACCGTCTCTGTGCACAGCTAATCATAAGGTGTGTGTTCGACTTTATCAGCTTCTCACTTCCATTCGTGAATAGACAGCTGGTTACAGTCGTAGCAGTTTCTCCAGGGTGGCTGCACGAGCTCTGATGACGACAGCTAATCCGTGCGTTTCATGTTTATTCTGACACATTCAGTTCGCTAATGCTCACAAAACCATGCTTTTACTAAAAAATTCTATTCATGTAACAACATTAATGCTATAGCATATTGTCATAGGCCTGTTTATCAAAATAAAACTGATAAATGAAAGTGGAGACAATACCTCAAAAGTGTGTCCCAGAGGCATTAAATAATTTGTGAATATTTGTAAATATTCTTGTTCTGTTCAGAATACCATTAAGTTTAAAGGATTTGTTGTAGCGCGAGGGGAACTAAAATAGCCTACGTAGTGGAATTTTTATAATTTAAGGTCTTTTACACAGTAAAGCAAGGAAAATGGCACCTTATGCTGGGTACACACTACAAGATAATCGGGCTGATTGTGGGCCGATTTCTCCCCTTCCAACAATCCTATGTATGTCCCGATTATCTGGATGGTTCTACAGATTTTCTTATCAGATTTTCCTGTGGTGTGATGTGTGTAAAGAGTGAACGTCAGAGGTGCCCCGATCGCGAATCGTAAATATTCAACATCCTTAAGTGTGGGGGGAACCCCGAGGACAAACACTCGCACGCTCTGGAGAATATGACGTGAAACGAAACAATATCCAATCAGAAAGCGAGCTGACAGAACACAGAAGCATAACAAATGCAGTCATGGCGTACCACAAAGTTAAATGGATTTGGACAGCAGAGATGGAGGATTGACGATTTGTGGCAACAGCACGAGTATTTATTAAAGTGTCTTGTAAAACATACCAAAATCATTCCAAACACTATCAACACAATTTCTTCCTGCATATCGTCTGTGATGTTTATTCTGAAGTCTCGAGAGAGATATGAAAATCTGTTTGTGTGTGGTGTGCTGTGTTTGTCACATCACGCCACACCACATACTATAGGAACAAAACGGTTAAATCTAGGATTTTTTGTCCTCATGTGTGTGGTCTCTCACAACTTTGAAAATCTTATAAGTTTTCAGAAATCTTTTAGTGTGTACCCAACACTACCTGGCATTTAGGTGAACAAGGAGACATAAAGATAGCACTCGTCTCTTTGTGAAGGTGGAAAAACAAAGTTCTTTATGACCTGAGGGATTTATGTAAAAAGATTTAAAAGGAAAGAAAAGACGTGAGTCGCCTGTTTTTGTCTATTTTAAGTTTTAATATAAAATGTTTGTGATTTTAACATAAAGCTTATGCAACGTAATATATAAATCAAAAGTATTACTTCATATAAATATAAAGTAATGAATTGAATAAAACTTTTAAATGGTGTGCGTTTAAACGTGACATCTATGAAGTGTATACAAAGAGAATCGCAATGCTGACAGGCCATGTTCAGTAACAACTTTTGGATTTGAAATAAAAATAAGTAAATGTTGTGTTTGTGATAAACTATGGGGGTAGGATTGTAGCAAAATTCCAAATAAATAGATTATGATCCACAAATAAATGTAAAGATATTCACAAAAAATAATCGTATGCACAAATAAATAGAATGAGATCCACAAATATATGTTAGGAGTTTCACAAAAATGTACTGAATTCGCAAATAAATAAAATAAGATTTGCTAATAAAAAACATATTCACAAATATGTTTTTATGTCACAAGCACAACTCTGCCTGCATTTATTTGTGAATCACCACCTGTACATTTGTGAATTGCTTTCTCTGCATCTGTGGATCTCTTCCTGCGCATTTGTGGATTCTGAAATAATTCTAGAGTCAGGACTGCAGACAAATACACAAATAGGTCGACTCCACCCACCGACTACTCAAGTCAATCAGATAACGGCCCCGTTGCGCTGACCAATCACAGCGCACTCTCGCTACAACCAATCATGTTTTGCTTTACAATCGGGGCAGTCTCGTCCCTCATTGGCTTAGAAAGGAAGTAGAGGGTTCTTAAACAATGGTACAGTAAAAAGAGGTTTAAAATTTATATTTAGTTAGACCATTAGACTGTGTGTCAAGCCAAGCCACACTATTATATTTTATGCGCCATTTAAAAATGCCAGAGAAACAGTGCTCTCTGTTATGAGAACAACAAAGGTATATTGGATACAGATGCGTTATGGAAGAGTCACGTTATTCAAGACTGAACAGAAAGCCTCAATAATTAGCTATCAATTTATCTAACTAGATTTAACCTTGTGATAAACATGCGAGTTTGCAAAATAGATTAAACTGTCGTCACATAACAGCATTTCCCAGTTTATCAATCAAACATCGACGGATATGAGCAGCAAACCAGCTATTAAACATTAACAGGCCCTTAAATAATATTTTAAACATTAATTAAACGTTTTAACGTTACCATTGTTTGTAGAGAATATATCAGCTTTTTAAATGTTACAGGTTTTTGTATTACATAGCCTATAGATTATGCATTTCATTTAAAAGTAAAATGTCCAGCAGTTAAACACTTGATCACGTAAATATTTCAGATGAATCAGACTTAATAGTTTTTTTTATTATTATTGTAAAAGTTATTTACAGCATCCAAAATAAATACAAAAAATGTATTTTCCAGCATTGCAACCTTATCCCAAACCATAGCTGCAGTGATGCTGAGGTTCGTACTGGTACATCACTGATGGTCATTCAGGCTCATATTTGGTGTTATATAAGTGTGTCTTATACAATATTATATTGTGCAAGTGTGGTATTAAAGCCACTGTAGAACGGGACATCCGTTTACTGCCACTGACTCGTCGTTTCTCACCGTGCCGCTTGTAGACATTATAGCTGCATGTACGTGTACACTAATAATGTAATCTGTTTGTTTATAAGGATTATAATGCCTTCTATTTGCTGCATCGCGCCGTGCTGCATCATGTAGAGGTGTTATAGCTGGGGATCTGTGAATTATTATAATTCGTGCATAGCCTTTATCCCGATTCACTGATCCTGATGCTAATATAAAGAATAGAATATGCTCCATAAATCTTTTTGTAGTGGACCCCGTCTGAATGATGGACTTTACTGATGAGTTTCATGATGTTTTATTGTACATTAGCTACCATGAAATGTCCGTTTTTAACTCCAGATAATCACTGTAAGAGCTTATGCCTTTTCAGGGTTGCTTAACAAACTGGTAAACTTTCCATCCGTAAGAAAACTCTGATAAACCGTAATAATGTGCACGACACGTTCTCTTGTTCATTACTGTGATCAGTAACACTCAGACTATAATACCCGTCAAAATAAGAGCCCTTTTTTGTAAGACGGATAATGCAGACCTTATACATAAATACACCCACAAAAATATGTACAAAACAAATTAAAAGATTAATCACAATAAAGTCTGTTACATTTAGTAAACGGGGTGTTTTTAATCACACAAACAGCACTTCGGCTCAATTCAAACGATGCGCCCATGGTGGAATAGGCACAGAGTCTGTTCCCGCCCGATTGTAAAGCAAAACATGATTGGTTGTAGCGAGAGTGTGCTGCGATTGGTCAGCGCAATGTGCCCGTTATCTGATTAGCTTGAGTAGTCGGTGGGTGGAGTCGACCAATTTGTGGATTTGTCTGCAGTCGTGACGCTAGAATAGGCTATATGCAAGGAGCGTTCTTAACAACTTTCGCAATAATATAAGCCAGCTCGAAAACTTCCGGTGAGATGTCATTTACAGGTGTGTTGAGCATCAGTAGTGTAATACTTAGTTTATAATCAGATTATAGTCACTTAAATAGTCAGGCATAGCATTAATTTAGTTATTCAAATGTAAGACATCATAAAAAATAAATAAATAAAGACGTACCTCATTGTTCCTCCTCAGCTAAATTCAATTTGACCATCAGTTTTCACACTTTTATGTGAAAAAAAGCTTTAAAAGTTTAATATTTATTGTGCACTTTAGTTTAATTGAATAAAATGTGTTTTTACAAGTGTGCTGAAAGTATTACGTGTCAGGTGATACATGCTCAATAGCTTTATATTTATATGTGAATGATGTGCTACCACAGCGTATGATGAAGGGAACGTCTGCCAATTCCAAGTGGTTAAAACGAATCATTTGTATTCATTACAATTATTTTGTTTAACATTTAAAAACAGAAGTTCAAATTCCAAAGCTTTTTAGTTCCTGTTGGTAAGACTGACAAGCTTTGGAATTTGAACATGTATGTTTTTAAATGTATACAATATTAATTAATACAAATTTTACGTTTTAACCACTTGGGATCCCAAATAAAACACCACAGTTGCTGACCCCTTCCAGCACCCAGCATAAGCTCCAGCCACCCAGCACACCTGGGGGCAGAGAAGGGGGCGAGCTTACACTGAGAGAGTCTACTGCTGTTCCGCAAGACCCGCTACAGTAAGACTTAGACAACACTGGGGAAGCGAACCCGTAGGGGATGTGCAGAGGCCACAACCTACCTGGAGGGGAGGAATTTACGTGGAAATACACACATGGACTGGCCGTGGGCAGTACACATATGGAGTCCCTGGGATGGCTCCAGCCTAGAGATAGGGGAAGACTTATCTGACAGGTGACAGCAGAGCTGGCTCTGCTAAGGGAAAGACACTGGCTCACCATGGGGAGTTGACCGTGGACAATACACATATAAGACCACTCATGTGGAGACAGCATATGGCACCCAGCCAAACATCAACGTCAGTGACGAAGATTTGGCCTGGCATCAGACACTGCGCAATGTCCGAGCCGCAAGGGGAGGCAGAGGAACTCTACAGGGTTCGCCAAGCGGGGAACTCTACAGGTGTAATGGATGCACATATCCGCTACCAGCTACTGGAAGTGAGTACACAGGAAGATACCGGTTCCACACGAAGGCTATAGAATCTAGTGAACATGTTGGGTGTCACCCAGCCCGCAGCTCTACAGATATCTGTCAGCGAGGCGTCGTGCGCCAGCGCCCAGGAAGAGGCAACTCCTCTAGTGGAGTAAGCTCTCAACCCGAGCGGGCAAGACACACCTTGGGACTGATAAGCCAAGGCGATGGCGTCCACTATCCAGTGGGCCATCCTCTGCTTGGAGACAGCCTTTCCCTTCTGCTGGCCTCCGTAACAGACAAAGAGCTGATCTGAGGTCCTAAAGCTTTGCGTTCTATCCACGTACAGGCGCGGACGGGATGAGCCAGTCGTCGAGGTAGTTGAGGATGTGAACGCCCTGTTCCTTGAGCGGAACAATGGCCACCTCCGCAACCTTCGTAAAGACGCGGGCCGACAGGGCCAGCCCGAAGGGTAGGACTTTGTACTGATATGCCCGACCCTCGAACGCACAGGGTCTGTGTCGAGGCAGACTCGAGACATGAAAGTACGCATCCTTCAGGTCGATCGCTGTGAACCAATCCTGGGGACGGATGCATTCGAAAATGCGTTTCTGCGTGAGCATCTTGAACAGCAGCCTATGAAGGGACCAATTCAGGACACGCAGATCCAGGATTGGCCGTAACCCACCACCTTTCTTGGGTACAATGAAGGAGGGGCTGTAAAACCCCAACTTAGTATTGGCTGGAGGGACCGGCTCGTTTGCATCCTTCGCCAGGAGGACAGCAATCTCCTTGTGGAGAACAGGTGTATTGTCCAGGGACACACGAGTGTAATGGACACCCCTGAACTGAACCGCATAGCTGAGTCTGATGGTACGAATGAGCCAGCGGAACAGGCTGGGAAGTGCAACCACGCTCCCAGGTTCCGAGCCAGCGGGAACAAAGGTACCACAGACGTACCCGACGTGGGGCAGCGAGGCAGAGTGCTGGGACCCGACTCGGGATGGCATAGCGGCCCAAAGTGGGGTCAGACTCTGCAAGGTGGCAGTGTGTATGGGAGACGGCACATGGGAGGCGGCCTCGACATACATACTGGGACCTGCTAGTGATATGAGAGGGGACTGACAGTGGTGAGGCGGGGCCTCGCACACTGCCAGCCGTGCCCTCTTGGGACCTGGAGGTTTGGGAAACAGCTCTTTTTGTGAGAAAGTGGGACGAGACAAAACACAAATTCCCCCTGGCCCTCCTCCGGGGGAGGGAGAGATGCGGGCATCATCTTCTGAAGAGCTGAATTCCTCCCCTCCAGGTTGCCCGTCTCAGGACCGCTTCCTCAATCTTTTGCCACCTGGCTTGGCTGGGGTTCTGAGCGGGCTGGGCCACGTCCGCAACCACCGGGTCAGGACATGTTTGATCGCCTCAGCCTGCTTCTGTGCGGAACTGCTGGTCGCCAGTCAGGTTCGACAAGAATTTACAGGCCTGGGATGGGAGACGCGGTTTGTGACTTTTTGCCAGAGAAAACGGCCGTATGGGGCATAGGGGACCCCCGTCCCCTGAGAACCAAGCAACGAGAGTCTAGACCTCAAAACTGACATGGTCATGTTCCTGCAGTGAACCAGCATGCTGAACGCCCAGGCATATGACACAGCGATTGTGACCATCAGCGGGGACCAGGGAACGACCGCATCCAGTAACGCACAGACGAAATTACATCTTGAAAAAGATGCAGGGTTCGTCTGTGAAGCTCTTTTAGAAAGGGGGAAATTCAGCTCTGTTCTTTGTGCTGAAGCACACAGGGAACAGCCGTGATGTGACTGCAGGTACACACTGATCGCCTGACAGTACACACGCAGAGGCAGGCCCAAATCGCAAACCAACAGGGCAGAGAAAATGCTGTGAAAACAGCAGTTGAAAGCTATAATACAGCTCAAAGCTCCTCTGGAAGCTCGCGGCCTCACTGTAATGTGCCTTTACACCAACACTCAGAAAGGCTCTTCAAAGGCTTGAGAAAACACACTCTCAGTCTCGATAGCAGGAACACAAGGTTGGCTCCGAAGTGAAAGACAGAGTGCGACTGCATCTGCTTCCGTATTTATATCCACCTGGCGGGGGCGGTGCGCATTATGCAAATATCGCACGCCAATTCCATTGGCTTGTTTTAGTTCACTCGAAGCTGATAGGGCTCTCTGGCGATATCCCAATTCGTCGGCCACTACGTGACCGACTGAAAGGGAACTAACTTTACTGAGCTCTGAGAGCCCCCTAGTGGTCTGGAGCCTTGGAAGGCCATGGCAACACTGAAACCCCGCCCATGAGTCCCCCACCCATGGGTACATGCCCCCCCCCCCCCCCCCCCCCCCCCAAAAAAAAGGGGATTCGTGGGATGGCTCGTTTTGGAGGATTGGAGCTGGCTCGTGGATAGCTGGAGAGGGCTCATCGAGGGTCGGAGAGGGCTCATCGAGGGCTCGTGGAAAGCTGCTGGAGCAGGCTCGTCGAAGGCTTGGGTTTGGGGTCAGACAGAACCACCGGGGAATGCTCACTGGAGCGGTAGGTGGAGGAAATTGGTGGCTGGTGAACATTTCGACAAAAATAATATCCAAAGCTTAAAGCCTAAGAATTACCTACGTGCACATGTCGGTATGGAGTGTAAATTGACCTGCTACAACTGATGCTGTTGCTAATATGTCGTTAATCTGTTGTAATCACCTCAGGAGTCACGGTCGAGGGGAAGGAAAATCTAAGGGTTGATGGCTTTTTTTTATTTCCCCCCGGGGGTCCCGATCCCCACTTTGGGAACCACTGTGCTAAGGCTGCAGACTCTGTGACGTAACCTGTAAGCACCCATATGTACGCTGCTTATATGGAAATGGATTTAGTCAGTTTGACCGCAAAAGATGTATTTTGATTGGATGTCATGTATTTTCGGCATTGTGCCATGAAATACATGCTTGGTTTTAATGTTATTTTAAGATGGGGAAGTATTAAATGAACGAAAAAACTCAGACTTTAGTTTGCATACCCCCTCTGTCACGTCACGTACCCCAGTTTGGGAACCACTGTTTTACACTTAGATAATCTTTCTATTTTAAATAAATGCTTTCCACAAAAATATTAAGCAGCACAACTGTTTTCAACATTAATAATAATAATAATAAGAAATGTTTCTTCAGCAGCAAATCAACATATTAGAATTAATTCTGAAGGATCATGTGATACTGAAGACTTTTGAAAAATTAGCTTTGCTATCACAGGAGTAAGTTACATTTCAATTGTAATAATATTTCACAATGGTACTGTATTTTTGATCAAATAAATGCAGCCCTGGTAAGGATAAGAGGCTTCTTTCAAAAACATTTTAAAAATCGTACTAACTGCAAACTTTTAAACGATTTTCTACCTTTATCAAATGTTGTCTTTATCATAGCTTCATAACATGATGTTATGAATATTCAATCACTTTGAAACAAATTGTATTAATCACAATTAACTGAGTTAAGTGATTTGTTCTGCATTGCTGATTTGTGGGATGCCTGATCCTCCTCTTCATTGCAAACTCAGCTGCATTTAAGCAGCAAAAGATCAGGTTTAAAAGCTCGACCTATGAGCATGAGAAACAGAGTATCTGCATCCTCAGTGTATTTTATGCCAGTACTTCTCAGAACCACTCACCGAGCCCTCAGAGCAGCTCACCACCTGCTTAAACTCCTCACTGTATCCACAGGACAACACTGGCTCTTCATGGGACAGAATCTGATTGCCCTTAGGCTGTGGTCTACAACAGATGGCAAAAGAAAACGGAAGCAAAATAAATGGAAGCAAAATGCATGACAACTGATGCTGAATGACATTATAGTTCTAACTTAATACATATAAGCAACTTGTAGCCAACTGATACTCATAAGAGGCTTTGAAATCTTTGTTATATAACATCCAAGATACATACTTTGTCTGAAGGGATAGTAAGGCGAGAGAATCTGCGGCAATGTAGAGCCCCTTTACAGCTGAAGAGTAGAGGCACGCAGACAGTTCCCCCTGGATATTACTTGCTTCTGGATCTACAGTAAACAGACACGTCTCATCCTTAATGTGCCATATCTAAAAAATAAAAAAATAAATAAAATGAAAATAAATACATTTTCATATTTATGTTGCACCGCTCTAGGACTAGTTCACAGAAAATGAAAATGAAAAGTCATAATTTACTCTCTCTCATGTTGTTCCAAACCTTTATGACCTTCTTTCTAATGTGAAACACAAAAGGAGAATTTTAAACAATATTCTGCCTTCTGTTTTCAAAATAATGAAAGTAAATAAGGGCTGGGGCTGTCAAGCTTCAAAAAGGATTCAAAAGTAATAGCATCATAAAAGTGGTCCTTGTGACACCACCACACCAAGTCTTTTAAATAGCTTTGCATGATGAACAGACTGAAATTTAAGCTGTTATTCCATGCTAATCTTAGTGGGCTGTTTACCACTGTAACTGGTTCATGAGTCTGTATTTTGTACTCGACAACCAGATCAGACCGATTCATGAACGAATCATTCAGACCAGTTTAGTGGACTGGACCAATGGATTCACAAAACAACGATTTAACTCAAAGAACGATTTCTTGATGAACTGGACTGGAATGCATCAAGGAGAGATTGGGTGGATTAAACTATTTCTGACTTTGAGAGACTTTGAATACACTTCATGAGTCATATGGATCTTTTATTGTAGTGTTTTTGGTAATTTTGGAGCTTGACAGCCTTGTCCTTATTCACCTTCATTATACTGACAAGAGTGATAAGGATATGCTTAAGAAATCCTCCTCTTGTGTTTGGGATATATAGGTGAAAGAAAGTCATATGGGTTTACAACAACTTGAGTTAAAATTTTGGCAGCAGCTATTCACATTAAGAGAAAATAGCATATTTTCTTAGCAATAGATGCTATTTACACTGTGCAAATAGCAATATATTCTATTTACACTAAGTGACAATAGCAGCATTTTCTTACCGATATGCTATTTACACTAGGTGAAAACAGCGATAGATTCTATTTACACCATGTAAAAGTATCAGTTCTTTGCAATAAGAGTAAATAGCAATTAGATACGAGCTATACTTTATACTGGCAGATACTAAATGATGAAACTTATGAAATGGATGCTGCCTTATTGGGAGAATTAAAACCCTCCATACACTTTCACCTAACCCTTATAACCACTTTTAATATTATTAAACACTCGTTCGCTGTTTATTTCCACTTATAGAACATTATTTAAATTTTTATTGAAAATAAATGCGAGCTCGGCAAAAGGCTGATTTGAACCGCGTCAATCGCGTTAAAAGCCAGGTTTGCGAGTCTGACTCACTTCTGCTGCGCCATTGAAAACGTTGAATTTTGTGCATCTTTTTACAAATCTGAGTGTCCCAAACAGACATTGGTGGGTGGAGCTAGTGTAAATAGTGTTTGCCAACAAAAGATGCTATTTGCACTTAGTGTTTTTTGGTGAACTATCCCTTTAATAAACAAGTGGTGCAGTCTTTAAATGTTGCCTTTGGTTTTACTAATTATGAACATTCAGTTTTCCTTAGCTCAGTTTAATGCTGGGCTTTTTCATATTGAGAAGATTTAAAATACTTTTTTGATTTAATATTTATTCAGATTTGACTTTGGATTTTAGTAAATAATTCCTCACCTTAGCAGTCTTGTCTGTAGAGACTGAGTAAATGTGCCCTTCTTCTGAGGAGATACAGAGGTAGGAAACAGGGGCATTGTGACCTTTCAAAATCCCTGTTGGTCTTCTGCCATTTCAAAATGTAAAATTACTAGCCTGGCATTGAACATCAGTATTTGATGACACAAAATATTTCATATTTTCTGACACCTATATAGATCAGAGGAGAAATTGTCCAAAAGAATAAAAACGGTCTAAGATGTTTAAAAGAATTGAAATCAGCGAGATGTCACTTTATGAAGAAGCTATCCTGAGGATATAAGGCATACTTAGGGACATAAGGATTCCACATGCGCAACAGCCTATCCATCCCACCGGTGACCAAAAGATTTTGCTTCTCACAGAAATCAAAGGTCATGACTCCTTTAGGAATGTTGAAGATTGTTTGTTTGCTTGTTGCCCTCTGTGTGACTTTCGTAGACTTTCCCTTTTCGCTCACTTCTGTCATCTCTTTCATCTGCTCTTGCATGTAGGTTGATGGATGAATGCACCCTAATTAAAAACAGATTGTCAAACATTCATACATGCATATCCATTCAAACAGATCACAGCTGACAGATTCAGAGCCCTTTTCCCCTCTTTCTGAGTCATGGTGTTATTCAAATGGGTTTAACTGGAGCTTCATTACACTGAGAGCTTTGACAGATCTCTCTTCAGGCATTAAACATGCAAGACACCAGACTTGCTATTTTTTTCCTTCTGCCATGTTAAACAGACATCATTGAGAAAGATTTTTTACACACTCTTGGGCGAATCTGAATGTTTAGGTAAGATTTTACCCTAAAACCAATGGTAAAAATATCTTAAATTATATTTTGCATAAATAAAATGAATGCTATTTTTAGGATCATTACGTTTTTTTTTTTTTGTTGTTTTTTTTTTGTTCTGTGACATTAATTTCATTCAACTAAGCATATTTCGACCCCTATTCTCATCATCATATTGTGTCTGTATGTTTTCCTCTTGCTTGTATTTCTCATTATTTTTAATTATGATTCTCATTGCTGTAATACAATAATGAGGAGGACAATGTGCTTAACTGCCATGAAATAGTGTATATAAAAAGATTAAAAAAAAACTCAATTGGCCTAAAAGTAGGCTTAAAATTTATTCAGGCAAAATATAATTTCTAATGTTTCCTTTTGATTTTGAGGTGACATATAATCCTATTACATGAGAGAAAAGAAAATAATCACATTATCCCACTGTATTGCAAAAAGAAAAACAATAGATATAATTTTTAAATATTACCTATAACAAGGGCCGTGTGTTCATGCCCTGATGAGGATACAATGGCAGGTATGCTTTGAAAATATTTCACCTGAATTGAAAATAAAATATTGTTACATTTTAGATGCTTATTTTTTATTTGGGAAGAGAGTGAGTGAGAGAGAGAGAGAGAGAGAGAGAGAGAGAGAGAGAGAGATGATTATAAAAAAGTATTGCATTAAAATATTTCAGTCAGTATCTAATTCACTGACAGAATATTTGCAATTGAATAACACCAGGATGAGAAGACAATGAAATATTTAAATGAATAATACTAATAATAATAATAATAAATATTTAACCTTTGACACCCAGTCTTGGTGGACTTTCCATCTGATAAATGTTATTTCTGGAGACTGAACTGCACGGTCAAGGCTTATGTTTGGCACGTTGTCAACCTGAGGTTGTCTTTTCCACAATCTAGGGCATAAATGCATTTAAAAAAGCTTACAAAAATGTACAAAATATACTACAGGTTCCTATGCCTATTTGTTTTTTGTCATTTAAGGCCTGGACTCGTGGCCTCGTGATTTCGCCTCCCCCATCCCCCACCCCCCACCCCGGGGGCCCAATAGGGCCTCCAATAAAATAAAATCTGCCCCTGCCTGGAATGTATATATGATGAATTTCATACACAATGAGAAAGGTAATCTTAACATGTCAGTTATCTTTCACACATCTATGTGCACATCTCTCCAGAGAACAGTATCTAAGTTTCCTAATTAATTCATATATTCATCAATTTATGAAGATTAGAACACGCTTGTATGACTTGCTATTGTAATTTTGTTTTACAAAACTGCACATGGAAAAACTGTACTATTGAGAAACCTTGTTTACCTCAGTTTCTCCCTGATCGATGTTATTAGCAGGATGTTCACACAGCCCTAGAGTACCAAAAGCTTTGTGAATAGTTAAATACATTGTATCTCATGAAATTCATATGTGTAGGACTGCCTTCGTTTACTTACCTGAGTATCGCCATATACAATGATACATTCATCTGGGCCAGTAGAGCTAACAAAACCAGAGTACATTTTTAATTACAAGAAAAGCAAACATTGTCATATCATCAAATATCATTCTTGTTCTTAAATATTTTAGTACAAAAAAAAAAAAAAAAAAGAATTACATAAGCCAGCATAGAATACCCTTATTATTTTATTTAATCTGTTATCTAATATCATTACATTGTAAATGCAGAACAAATTCATTTTTTAACTAAAATCATATCTATCAACAAAACAGCAATTACATCAATATGTCTGACATGGATCTGGTCTGCTCACCAGTAATCCAGGTTTAAAGGCACAGTTTCTAGTGCACTCAACTGACAGCAAGGCTCTAAAGAGGAAAGCTCATAAAACTGGATCTCTCTGGATCTGTAAAGTGAGAGAAGAGATGTTTTTTTGGATTGACTGAGGGAAAGGCTGAAATCAGATGTGGCTGTTATATAAAAAAGTGTTTTTCCCAAGAACACTACAAAGTTACAAGCAGAATACTTAGCAGAATAGCAGAGCAGTCCCCAGACTGCTCCAAGGGAATCATCCCTGTAATAACTGTAAATTGCTTTGGATAAAAGCATCTGCAAATTGACTACTTCATCTTCATTTGAAACAGCATGCCATGGGCAAAAATCTTCCATAAAATGTTCTGTACACTGCAGTGTATTATAAAGACTGTTATGTAAAAAATAAATGAATTTTCAGAGCAGTTTACCCAGTTCCAATAATCAGTTTGTTGTACTCTGGCATTGGCACAAAATCTGTAGCCCATTTTGGTTTTCGAATGACATCTCTTTCAGGCTGGATATAGAAAAAGAGAAATTATTCAAATTAAATATGGGATTCATGTAATTTAAAAAATGGAGCAGGAATGCAGGAGACATAAACAAATAAAATGTAAATGTAACCCACAAACACATTTTTCTTGCTCTTCGAAAAAAGCTTGGGGGTCCAGAAGTTAACAACTCCATCTTCTCTTAGAGTCACAACGGTGCCATTAGAAGGCAAGTGGATTCTCACAACAGGCTTCCCGCGTTTTAGAAACTTAACGTTAGCCGGCAATACAAAGGCTGCCATTTTACTGCGACGTACAGTTTCTTTCTTCGCTTCGTACTCCAGGTATATGTATGTGCAGAACTCATGCTAAAAGAAAGAAAAGAAGACTTAAATAGAATAGAATACTGTATAACAATATAATATTATTTTAAAAAAGCCATCAGGAGTTCGTTTTTTGCATACAAGTTTGGATATTAGGAATACATTTAATTGTGAACTTAATTTCAATCATGACTTCTGTTTGAAAATGTTTGCAGTGAGACCCATTTTGACCACTTGCCCATTTGCAAAAACTCAACTCAAAACCTGTGCATTTAACAGTTTGTCATTTCACCTAAGAGATCAAGTTTAAGAGTTAAAGAGGAAACAGTAAATTATTCATACCCATTCGATTTTGCCATCACACGTGTAATCGATCTTCATGAATAGCTGGTGAATGTGAGATTCTTTCTGTGACATTTCAAAAAGTGGGTGGGAAGACAGTGAGAGAGAAACGATTGTACAATCATACATAAAGATTTTAGACCTTGGGTCTCCGGTAATCCATTGACACAAGCAACAGGATATAACTGAACACATAAACCTTTACTTCTACAGTATTTTTAACACAATGGTTGCAATCATACTTACAACTCCTTTCAAACCTGGGCAGTTTTTCACAATAGATTTGAATTCTGAATAATCCAACTTATGGATGCCAGCCTTTGCAAACTCCTGCTCAAGATAACAGAATTTGAAACAAACAAACAAAAAAAAACATATTATATCTAATTAATCATTTAAATTAGATTTCCAAATAATCTAAATATTTTGAAAACTTACATCATAGGCCAGTTTAATTTTCTTTAGATCATCAATGGAAATCATATTCTCAATCTATGATGGACAGCAAAAATAAATTAAACAAAAAATCTCATAGAATGTGAGTTTGAAGGAGCATGTGTTAAATGTGCAGGTTTCTACAGAGAGGTTTGAAAGAAAGAAGATTAACATCACTGAGTCACTGTATGAAGGATGCTAATTCAACATAGTATAAATCGACAAGTGTTGTTTGACATTTGTTTGATGATCAAACAGCACCCTCCATGTCAAAATATGAAATAGCTGCTGGTTTTTGATAGGTTGCTGTCACATGTTCTGCTCCTTACAATAATGAATTCACTTGAAATTGAAATGGCTTCAATGTAACGTGATGCCCTTTAATTATGTTTTGGATCAAAAAGCCAAATGCTGCATCAGTCTGCAAAAAATCAAGAGATTGCATGCCAGTCAGTCAAACCACCTACCATGAATAAGGAAAATATATATGATGAAATAATGAAAGATATAAAATATACAGTCAAACCAAAAATTATTCAGACACTAGATATATATTTTAGTTATAGATATATACACTAGTGGGTGCAGGACACTATAGTTCATTTATGTAAGTGAGGAGAGCAAAATAAAGTAAACTATGAAATATTATACCCAAATATTCTTCATACAGTGGACTACTGGTAAAATAGATAAAAATTTGGTACCAAAAATTATTCAGCCACTTTGACCTGACCATGTTTTGCTTAAGTGTTATCTGACATAATTAAGATTATTTTTTTCTGACACAGTTTGCAATCTTGTTATATTTTATTACCATTTTTTTAAACTATAAACTTGAATAAACTGTAATAATGAATGAAATGTTCACTGTATATAGGGGTTCCTTTCTGGAATTTTGGAGTTTTTGCTTTTAGATTAGCAGTTTTGTTTTTTGATTTATAAATAAAATTGTTTGTGGGCTCGCGCATTTAAAATGGCAGACGACACTGCGGAGAAGTTAATCGCCGAGGTCCAGAAAAAGCCACCAGTGTTTAACAAGTCAAACCCCCTTTTTAAAGGATACTTTAAAGAAAACGGATATATGGAAAACAATCGGTCATATCCTCGGAATAAATGGTGAGAAGTATTAACAAATATGCCAGGCTAGCAAACAGTGTAATATAAAATTACCTCAGGTATCCAACGTTAGTTTCGACAGTGTCTCGCTTCCTTTGAAGTTGCAGTGAAAAAGACTAGGCATTGTTTTTATTCCACTATATTGACTTCGTCAGCTAAATTCACTGTTAGATTAGATTGATTACACAATTAGTCTTATTAGCCTTCCAGTTGGCCTAGGAATTGATAATAGTATTGGATCTGCCACAAAAACAATAAGGATTTCAATTAGGCTGACAGCATTAAACAGCAAATGAGCTACTGTGTACTCTAAAAATGTAGTTGGCAGTGTCCCTCCTTGTAGTTATTTGCTCTCCTACTGATAAATACAGATTATAACTTTCTTGCCTGTTTCATTGTGCAGTCAGATGGCAAATTACCTCCAGCACAAACAAATTTGGGCTTGATAAGGCAAACGTAATTGATTTGCTTACTGAGGTGCCAGTTCAAGCACTCTGTTGAAATAAATAATGCATGTCTACTGTGTCATTTCATCCAGTTGCTAGTCATGACAGATTACCCTGCAATGGTTGCCCATCCAAAGGTCATCCAACTAATGAATTAATGGATTATGTACTTGATTTAAAATGTCATTTTAGGCAAAGGCTGCAATTTTGTCCTGCAGAAAGTTAATGATTTGGTTTTGGCATATTTAATGAAGCTTTGGTATGAGAAGTGTGACCTATTATACTCCAATGACACCTTTAGGTTATGAGATTGAAAGATGGTTGGCTAAAATGGCAGTTACAATATGGTTGGTTACTTCTACATCAAAGCCTGGGACATAATAAACAACTTTCTGAAGAATTAAATATGACATGATTGAGAGCAGATAAAAGATATTAAAAGATACATACTGTACATACAAATACCTGAAATTGATGTAAAAACTGTATTCAGTGGTCTGTTTACCGGTCGGTTAGAACAGATCAGTTTAAAAAATGCAAAATTAGACCAATATGAGGGAGGGCTCTGTGTGAGGGGGTGGGGTTAAATATTAAATATAAACATATGTTATATTAAATGTTCACAAATTAGTAAATCGTGGGAATGAAAAATAAAATCGTGCCCACAATTTAGCAAATCAAGGGAATGAAATAATGAATCGAGCTTATGATTTAGCAAATTGGGGGAACGAAAAATAAAATTGTGCGCACAATTTAGCAAATTGAGGGATTGACTTCTTAAAGATGTCTATCAGATGTTTGCAGGTAGAATATAATTGTTGGGAAATGCAGCCAAGCAGCAGATGCTGCACAAGTGTGACACTTTGACTTTTACCTTGAGCTCATTGAGGGTGTCAGCAGGATCTGCTCTGTAGCGTTTTCGCATGCTGAGTTTAACATCGTCTCCCAGGGCAAGAGAGTGTCGTCTGGGTTCTTGCCTCAAAAGCTCTCTCTCTAGCCAAGCAGGAAGCTGTTGGCTCCTCTCAGTAGGGTCTAATATGGACCCAGTAGAATGCAGAACCCCATCTGTCTGCTGTCTGTACAGCGTGCCCCGATTCTGGTTCAGTCCAGCAGCTCCATACACTGGTCCAAAATCTGTCAAAATACTGCAGAAGAGTGTTGCATTGAATGTATTATTTGTCATTTATTTTTTAAGTTATTAGGAAACAACCTTGCAAAGGCCCTTTCGCGAGTCACGCATGTCTCAACGGGTAAAAGTAGGCTACTTTTAAAAAAAGGTCCAACATATTAGCATATATTTTAGCTGTGTTGCTGCGTGTTATGACCAGTGTTGGGCTTGTTTCTCAAAAAAAAAATTAAAAAAAATTTAATTTATTACTTGTTACTCCTTTAATAAGTAATATCATTAGTTTACTTTCTGGCAACAATAATTAGTTACACTACTAGTTATATTACTTATTATATTACTAGTTATATTCTTCAAGCCCCACAGTTCTTCCAGATTCTTCTAAAATGTTACTAACAACATATTTCTGCCTCATCATTTGACAAAAATCCACATTGGATCACATTTAGAAGTTATTACAAACACTCAGTGGTGATTGATAGTGACTTTTAAGTAAAAGTGTTGTTTAATCTCATTAATTGTCATGTGCTTGAAGCTAATTGTAGCTATATGTCTCTGTTACCCATATACGATTATATTTCATGATGTATTTTATCAAAAGAAATCACATAAGTTCGTAAGAAAATGTTTTGTTTTCCAATTTTTTTTTAAATGATAATAATTAGAGGGTAGGATCAGAGGGATGTGTGTGGGCAAGCCATATAATGCCGGAGTAAAGTAATGCCACAACTTACAACGGTGTTCAGATCATTTTTTCTCCTGACAAATGGTAATATTTCCATCCGCTGATTGAAAGCTTTTTCATATTCCAAGCTTGCCTGCTGCACTGGTGACTTCATGTGCCCGTGCGAGTCATGAAAATTATGAAAATCTAGCAATTATTGGATTGTTGGATTTCAAATCAGTAGGGGTTGAGGCATTAAAAGTAACTAAGTAACGAGCTGTTTTATGGATGGTAACTGTAATATTATTACTGAAATCTTATTAGTAATTAGTTACACTACTAGTTACTGCAAAAAGTAATATTATTACTGTAACTAGTTACTGCCCAACACTGGTCATGACATACTATATATATGTGTGTGTGTGTGTGTAGTTTAGGTATACCCTACGTTATGAGGACAAAATGTCCCCGCAAAGATGGCAATATATAGTAGAATATATAGTTTGTACAGTATAAAAATCTTTGTCTATGGAATGTCCCTATAAAACATGGAAACGTGTGTGTAAATTACAGATTTAAATTGTAAAATTGTTGTTGTATATTTTACTGTATTTTTACAGAAATATTCTAACAACACAGCTGCCATTTTTTTTAGGGAGAACATTACACATCTAAAATTTAATTTTGCAAAGCAAAAGCCAAGGGTGTGTGAAGTCAAATCAAATTAGAGTCAAGCAATGTCTTCATATTTGTCTGTCAAAACATAAATGAATTAATCTTCAAGGACACAAACTGGTACGGTGTTCCAGCATGGCACCAGCATTATCCATATTCCCTGGCAACAGTAAACACTATAAACAACAGGAGGAGTGACACTCAAGGTCAGGAGCTGGAAAATAACTGAATACCAATGTGGTACAAAACCTAGTCCTCATACTGAAGTCATGAAGCAGAACAAATTAGTCTCTGTATCAAGTAGTGCTGAGCTAATTAAATGCTTGAATATGGGAACTGGAAGCCATGTCAAGACAGATAAATAAAAAGCATAAAGCAGAATACCTGGGCTTGTTATGGGTCTCAAGTTGGGCTCCAGCAGATGAGGCCCGAATTTTCCTGCCTAGTGGCATAACTGGAGGGATCTGAGAGTAATTTCGTCTTCTCGGCTTGGCTTTTGTTCTCTTTAGAGACTGCTTGCTTGTTTTGCAAGGAGCTTAGAGACACAGCACACCTGAGTCTCAGGTTACCTGATACACAAAACAGAGTGGGGTGGCTACGCATGCATTGTGACGAGAGCCACATTTAAAAACACATTTAAATTTCATAATGTTAAAAATGCCTTTTAAGAAGAAACGTCTGTTTGCCCCCCAAAACAGATATTCTTTATTTTTCAGAAGGAAGAAAACTTTTCTCTCTTCATTTTTCAATAAATTAAAACTTAATGAGAAAGATATATGTGGTATTTAGATTAAATTAAAAGTGAAATTAAATAGTTTTTTTGTTGTTTCTTTTCTACACCTTGCTGTGCACATTTCTACGTCTTTGCTGTGCTCTGCATAATGTATCATTTCACCTGACATTATTGATTTATATCTTTATTATTATCTTTACTATTACTATATAATAGTGTTGTCAAAAGTACCAACTTCGATACCAAGTTGGTACTGAGATTTTAAAAACGTGATGTTTGAGTGCTGTTGAGCAGATTCGTAAACACCTCTGATTGGCCATTGTGTTCACGCACTTATCAGATATGTCTGTGATTGGCTACAATGATCAACGCTTCAAAAACATGCTGTAAATAGTCATCAATGACTCTTCAAACACTCCCGCTTTTTAAATTAAAACACTTCCGTGTGCTTTCAAACGCTCCCGTGTGTTGATTGTAGCCAATCACAGACATATCCGATGAGTCGTGAAAACAATAAAAACATTTTTTAAATTTTAGTACCGACTTGGTATCGAAGTCAGTACTTTTGACAACACTACTTTATAAAGTCAAAATACTTAAAATATCTATCTCAGGACTATATGGCCTTATTCTCCAGTACAAAATCTAAAGAGATTTATTATTCTCAAGAGAAAAATGAATAATGAAATGAAAGGAAAAATGAAATATGGCTAGGACAAATCTCAAAAAAAAAAAAAAAAAATTATTTATGCCTGTTATCAGTTTACTTTGTGTGTTTTATTAAGCACACCATGCATAAAGGCAGTATCGTTATATTAAGAGTGTTTTGTCTCCTGGAAGAAAATCAGAACACTAAAAAACAATGCACACATATTCATATAGCTTTTCATGTTTCAAAATGCCATGTTTATAAAGGCCCAGGCCAGGCTGACATCCTCTCCAGTGTGGAAGGGGCTTGCATGAATACACCAGTATTCTTCACCGTACATCCATGAGAAGAGGTTATATGTAATGTTTTTACATCCTTCTTTTCTGGTAAAAGACAAAAATAAATAAATAACACTAATCACAATAACTGGGTTTTTCAAGCAAGATCCGTAGGATCTCTAGTAGGATACAGCATCACTCTTTCTCACCTTTATCAGATAATTTCTTACAAATCTGTTGAAACGTCTGAGGTGGGATTGATTTGAGCACTGAGGAGATATCTGTATGTTTGCTTCCAAAATGTTTATTGTAGGTGGTCTGCAGTTTGCTGTTTTCCTGATTGTTGATGTGGCTGTGAATCACTGTAGGCACTAAAAATGTAAAAGAAAAGAGTGTCATTCTTCTCTAATTTGTGTGTCATACTGGTGTAGTAGTGTTTTGTTAAAGAAGACCTATTATGCTTTTTTAGTGTGTAAATGTTGTTGTTTGTGTAGGAAAAAGGCCTGCAAAGCTACGATGCACAAAGTACCAGTAATCACAGTTTCTGAACTCTCTGAAATGCCTCGATTATACTCTTGAGTTTTCTTCCAGGGATGTCCACATCACAACGTTCCTCATTTAAATAGTTCCCACCCAAGGTATATGTAAAATAAAGGGTCAAGGCCTGGTTTGGTTGTGTTAAGCCCGACACACACAGCCGACGCCGACAAAACTTGTGGCGATGAAAGCAGACTGTGGGGTTGGCTCACGTCGACAGCGTCTGGGTCCAAAGTTGCCCTGACACACCAAACCGATGCTCGCCCCCCGACGGCCAAGTAGCACGTCCGTACCAGCAGGTGGCAGTAGCTGAACAGCCAATCAGAATGATCAGATGGGCCGACTGACCGACAAGCTCAGATGCCGATTCAACATATCGATTCGGCCGGAAAAAGCCGACGAGGACCAACTTGAGCCGACGGTGCAGAACACACTCAGAAAACTTAGTCGGCCGACGAACAAAAACTGCCTGACGGCCAGCTGTGTGTTCCGGGCTTAAGTTGTGTGTTGAAACTTGTGACATTTCTAAAACATGCCTGAAGCGGTTGACCAATCACAAAACACTGGTCCAGCTGAGCAATCAGAGCACATTGCACTTTTGGGAAGAAGAGGCTTCATAGAGACAGGAAGTAAGACTGGGAAGAGAGGTGTTGCAACAAAGAAAAATATGTGAAAAATTATTTGTTTGTTTTTTTTAACATGAAAATCTATTCTTGTAGAGCCCCAAAACAAACAAAAACAAAAAAAGACTTTGTAAAAGGGCATAAAATGGCCTTTTTAACAATAATTGAATAATTATAAAGTGTACTTTGTAATTTTCAACTAACTGACTGATTAACTCTTATTACTCGTATAATTAACTTGCAATTCAACTTGTAATTCATTGCATGTCTAGTCTACTCCTTTGTTTTTGCATTGTGTCTAGGCTACTGACAGGGTTGGTTGTCTTCAGTTTTTTAAACAAAGTAGTTTGGTCTTTTAGCCCCAGTTGAAAAAGAAATTTTGCAGGTTTGCGGAAGCTTACCAATGCCCTTCGCTGCTA
Source organism: Elopichthys bambusa (assembly GCA_037101425.1). NCBI lineage: Eukaryota > Metazoa > Chordata > Actinopteri > Cypriniformes > Xenocyprididae > Elopichthys > Elopichthys bambusa. The sequence goes on from CM074444.1 coordinate 13,380,831, forward strand.
TACCATGCAGCCTATTGCACCCATAGCGAGAGTTGTTCCCCAGAAGTTCGAGTTTTGATTTGGGTGGGCGGTAGTTGTGTCTCATTTCAGTCTGGGTATAGTAGTTGACAGCATGACTGTGGTTTAAAGGTGCAAAGATTGCATGGTTCTTCATAATCCCTGTGATTCAGACAGAATATAACAAGACATTGATATGTTTCAGTCATAATAAGATACACAATCTTTAGAACAACTAGACCTTGATATTAAATAAGATTCAAATGCTTTTCAGAGTATAAACCTATAATGTCTGTGCAGTAATTCTTAGAACTCACCTTGAGGTAATCCAAGAAAGTCAGTCCTGTAGGTCGACCTGTACTGGGCACTCAGAGCCTTTTGGATTTCCTTCTCAGACAACATAAGTTGAAGTGAGGAACGACCATCAAAGTATTTAATTTGATCTGCACTATGCTTCCACACCATGAACGCCTTTGTGTTAAAAGAAAGAAAAAGTATGGTACTCTTACAAATGAAGGTACTTTATTGGCATCCATGGTTTATTAAAGAATCGATAGAACCTTTCCAATGAACAGAAGGTTCATTAAAGTGGAAAAAGGTTCTTCAAATTAAGATGTTCACTGAAAGGTTCTTTGTGGAACCAAAAATTTTTTGTATATGGAATCATTGTGGAAACCTCCTTTTATAACCTTTATTTTTAAGAGGTTAAAAATAAACCTCTATGACTTTCTTTCTTCCATGGAACACAAATATAGTGCTACTGATGTGCTTTTTTTGAAGTTTAACAGCTAGTACACACATTCATTCAAGCATTAGTACAAGCAGACGCTTTCAAATTATACATTAGTACAAACCAACAAACACAGCAAATTACAAAATGTGCCATTTACCTGTCTTGGGTGTGGGTTGTTCCTTCTGTTTCCTGATGCTGTGGCAGACCTTATACAGGCAGTCTTTGACACAGGCTTCCAGCAGAAGTCTTCACTGTATGCAGTCGCACCCACTGGATCATCCAGTGCATGTGAATTTCTATAAATCTTGCCAGATGTTTTCGGCCTTGTATATGAAACCAGTACAAAAAAAATAAATAAAAAAAAATGAGATGATTCTCAACTCAGACATTTGCATCAATGTTGTCAACAAGAAACTCACCTTACTGGTGTTGGAATAGAGTTGGGTCTATAGATGAAATCTCTTTTATGAGAAGTCTCATACACATCCCACTTTTTGTTAACATCTAGATTAAAATGCAGTGAAAAAACATGAATTATACTTAAGTAACACGATGAAAACTAACTTAAATATACATAAAAATCACAATAAACAGGTCGAACCATAATTTGCCATGGTCGTCTTCACAGATATGAAATATCTGACTCTGCTACTGATGTCCAAACGACAATAGTGTGTCCAGTATCTGAGGTTACTGTGCTGTTTACCAGTATCTTCGTCGTTTTACAGGTTAGTGCGATGTAAGAAGAGAATCGGACGGCTGGTAATAATCCTGTCCTGACTTTTACTTTTGATGCCCCTGTTTTGGAAACTTTTCGCCTTTTAATCTGAATTGCTAATGCCATGTAATCGGATGTTATCTGTAAAATGACGTTGTTATAGGAAACGCACAACACAGAGCAAATTGACGCTCCGCGGGGGTCTTTCTGCTGGTATAAGGACGCACGTGAACGCACGCAAACCCAAAGACTAGCTGACAATGTCACACACTGAAGCACACTGAAATCAAGGTTCCAGGTATATGCTATGATTTCATTTTGTCTGAAATAATTGCCCTAAATGCAAAATAAAACATCAAAACATGAAAAGGATGTAAAACATGCATTAGGATTATAAATGTCCACGAGCTTGATTTCTTTTACCACGTTTCTTAATACTAAACATCATTAACGTTAAAGAAACAGAATCAGTACATTTCTTAAGAATCGTCTCCAATCTTGGAGTTAATTCGATTTTATTAGGGAGTAGCGCCGCTCAGTGGAAAATATTATATGGTGCATTTCAAGATTTCCTTTTTTAATTTCCAAGGCAATAAAAAAACATACATGTATAAGGAATGCAATTGTACAGACTTAATAGTACATATAAGGAATAAAAAGCACTAATTATAAATAATAACAATAATAGAAATAATAACAGCAACAATCATAAAATAGACCAATTTTATTGACAAAATATAGGCTAATTGCTTCCTTAAACAAAATGAATAAAAAAGACAGCAGGTTTACAGTCTTGAGTTCTTGAAGAATGAAGCTGGCATATCGCGAGTTATAAAACAAGTTTCTAAAAGAAATATGATCAATTATTATTAATTTATTTTTTCACTAGTTTGTTGAATGTAAAATTCGTGCAGGGATCAAATTCAGTCTTTGCATTCGCACGATTTCAAAACAAGCACGCGAATGAATGCATAATGTAAATATGCAATTAAGTGATATTTATTATGTATACTTGGCGTACTTGCTTGAGGGGCGTGTTGCTATGGTTGAGAGCGCAATACATTTTGTCTGCGGGAAAAATAATCTGAAATGCTATTGAAATGTTCCTTACCTAATAAATAGAATTACATTTGTTTAATGTACTTTGTAAAACTCACAACAATTTGTTTAAAGTGGTTAAAGCCTTAATTAGGGGACCAGACCCCTACAACCCTATTAAGTACATAACGTTACTTGTCGTCTTTTTTTCTTTTTCTTTCGACGGTTATCAACGTGCAGTTGCGCTGTGAAATCTTTGAAATACTATGTGTTTAAAGCAAATATTCATCATACAATTAGAAACCTTTACCTCAACGACAACGGTGTGCTTACATGTACTACAGTAAGTTCACCGCAGTACAAAACGGTGTCTGATACTATTACACTTGCACCAGTGGATGGTTTTTCATATTCACGCGCCGTTAAAAAAATATGACGTTTCGCCGATGAACATCCAACCACACCTCCGCTCTCGTAGGGGCTATAGTGCGCGGACAGCCAATCACAGAGGCCCAGGACTTGGCGGTAGCCAATAGGATTCGTGGCTGTATACTGTGTCTCCCTTGAGCGGAGGGTTCTGCACGCACTTGGAAGAGCGCGCATCGGTGTTATTGTACTTCAAAGCCCCATTATCTAGGCATCCACTGAAGCTGCAGATAGAGAAGGCTGGTGAGTTTTGTCAAAATATGCTTGTCAAGGTCTTAATGAACTATTTTTCAAATAGCATCGTATATTACAACACATTTCCCTTGGTAGTTGCGTGGTAATTTCGTGAACGCAGAGCGACCAATCTTTGTCAGAATCTGTTCGCCAGTCATTCAGTCAGTGCGCCTAGTTACACAGTGAAATGTCCTGAATGAAAAAATCTTCTTAAGATAAAACATTATTGATTTTTTGACAGTATTCTAATAGTCTTTAATAGGATGGGCTGTAATATTTGTCAGGTAGCCATCCCAGCTAAAGCAGTTAGCTTTTTGAGGTGTTATTGTGTGAGCCAGTGACGTACTTGGCATTCTCAAATAACGTTACACACTAAAATAACACCTCTGTCAGATTTACCAGTCCCGAGGGAATGTGCTCGTCATTTTGTGAATTTTTCTCTCTGAACGGGACGTGTGCGGCCGTGTTCTGTAATATAATATGGCTGGCTTGCGGAGGATACTGTGAGTGGCGGGGGATGGAGACGGACGGGGTGTAAGCGCCATTCAACTTAACTAATAAAATAAAATAAATCCAAGCTCATTTGCATTGCTTTTTCAACTCGTATAAAAGCCCGAGGATCTATTTCAGGGAACGCCGGTGTTTTCCTAGCAAATTCGAGCGATAAAGAGGGGGTACAATTATATTTATATTGTTTCTCACCGCCAGTGTTGTGTGTGTATGCGGCTCTGGCTGGCAGACATAAAGGGAGGGAGAGAGGAAGCCATGTTGGCTCTGCTAGCTGTGCTCATGTGGCTCCAGTTGAACGGAGGACTTACGAGAGCGAAACTCCCATTGCATAGCGCTTATAGTTACAGACACTGTGTCCATACAGACCGACTTCTTCCATAGGGGAGGCGATATTATCGGAAAGCGGCGGGACAGGGGCGAAAAACGGACAAAGTGCGGTGATTTTAGGTCCTAGAAATTACCCAGGAATGTGGGAGGAGACAATTGAGGGGGACTTTCTCTCATGAAGACGGCTTTTTCAAAATGGAAGAAGAAATATTATTGTTGCACCGTTTAGGCATTTTAAGGCGGGCCCTATGTAATCTATGCCCGCTCATGGTCGATGCTGCTATGGATGCTCAGTTAATGTGAAATACACGTAAAGGAAGATAAAATAGTGGGAATTAATATTAAATCATTAAATATGCGTTTTTATTCACGAAATGGAGGATGTCCTTGTCTTTCACCGTGAACCTGAGGCGGTCTTTGTGCATCTCACCGTCATCTCAATAATGTGATTTCACTGCACATTTCATCAGCAATCTTTTTTTAGAGCAATTATGTCTCTCACAGTGAATAATTACAATACTTATTACAATACTTTAAATTGTAATGAACAAATCCATATATATATATATATATATATATATATATATATATATATATATGCATTATGTGTGTGTGTGACCCTGGACCACAAAACCAGTCATAAGGGTCAATTTTTAAAATTGAGATTAAATAATAATTAAGTTTTCCATTGATGTATGATTTGTTAGGATAGGACAATATTTGTCCGAGATGCAACTATTTGAAAATCTGGAATCTGAGGGTGCAAAAAAAAATCTAAATATTGAGAAAATATTAAAAGTTTTAAATATTAAAAGCCTTTAAAGTTTTCCAAATGAAGTCCTTAGCAATGCATATCCACTCACAAAAATACATTTTTGATATATTTACGGTAGGAAACTTATAAAATATCTTCATGGAACATGATCTTTACTTAATATCCTAATAATTTTTGGCATAAAAGAAAAATTGATAATTTTGACCCATACAATGTATTGTTGGCTACTGCTACAAATATACCCGTGCGACTTATGACTGATTTTGTGGTCCAGGGTCACATATAATATATACATACATATATATAAAAACACACAATAATACATATATACATACATATATATATATATTAATATATGTTATATACATGCTCCATTAATGCATGTAAGAAGTGTTTGGATAATAATTGTACAAGAATACAAATTATAAAATGAGTATAGCATGTCACCTTCATTTAGTTTAGATGATCTTTTTTCCAGAGGGTAAAGATGGGTAAAGATCCAAGGAAGCCCAGGGGAAAGATGTCCTCTTATGCCTACTTTGTGCAAACCTGTCGTGAAGAACACAAAAAGAAGCACCCGGAAGCCACCGTTAACTTCTCTGAATTCTCCAAGAAGTGTTCGGAGCGATGGAAGGTATTGTTCTGAAAAACGTGGATAAATATTGTGCTGTTGTATTATATAAATATTATATATGTTATGTTTTTAGGCTTACTTGGCAAAATCTTTGCAAAAATCTGTTTTGTAATGTAAATTTGCACTTTTTGATACAGCTTTTTCTCCTTCTCAACAGACAATGTCTGCCAAAGAGAAGGGTAAGTTTGAGGATATGGCCAAGCAAGATAAGGTTCGCTATGAGAGAGAAATGAAGAACTACATCCCACCGAAGGGAGAGAAGAAGAGGCGGTTTAAGGATCCCAACGCACCCAAGAGACCACCGTACGTTCAAGCTTTGCACTCCTGTTGAAAATTTAGCATTTTACAAGATGGTTTGGTTTGAATGCATGTTTTTCCCCCTGGAAAGGTCGGCGTTCTTTATTTTCTGTGGTGACTACCGCCCTAAGATTAAGGGTGAGAACCCAGGTCTTTCCATCGGAGACATTGCCAAGAAGCTTGGAGAGATGTGGAACAGCTCATCGGCTGAGGTGAAGCAGCCCTATGAGAAGAAAGCTGCGAAACTTAAGGAGAAGTATGACAAGGTAGTGTACAGTTTATTTTTCCTTTCCTCCCTGAGTACTCTTTAATTTTCTCAAACTTGTAAATGCACCTGCCCTATTTGTTAATTTTTAAAATCTTCTTTAGGATATTGCCCTATACCGCACAAAGGGAATTGCAGGCTTGTCCAAAAAAGATGGTGGGGAGGATGATGATGAGAACGAAGATGAAGAAGAGGAGGAGGAGGAGGAGGAAGATGAGGAGGATGATGAGTAGATTAGCTACTGATGTAGCTTAGGTTCTTGTTCATGCCATAAACCCAATTGTACACGATTCACATCTTCAAACGTAATACAGCAGAAACAAGAATTGTTAGGCTGTGTATATGCGACGTTTTTAAGATGTACAGTGTTATTCTCCTTTTGTAAAGTTAACACTATGTGTCTTCAGTCTTTAAATTTTGCTTTTTATCTTTGTTTTTCGTTAGTGGTAGTTCTTGCCAGGAACAGTTTAAGGTTGAATGATATGATTTGAACTGTTTCTCTGAAGGTGCATAGCACAATTATCTGGTTCATGTAGATCTGTAGTGCACTATCATATTAGTTTTTAAAAATATTTTTCGTATTTGCCGTCATAAGGTCCTTTAACTGTACTTTGAATACCACTCTAATTACAAGAATGCAGCTTTGTTTGACATTCAAGAATGTGTCTGAAGTAAACATTTCTTTTTTTAGAAAACTGTCCTGTTTTTTTTCTTCCGTAGCTACTGATAAGCATATTATAGTTAATATCTGAAGTGACTGTATCAGTGATGAGTATTTCTGCCTCATCTAAAAAGTGTAATGGCTCCATGTATGCATTATAATGCATAAAGTGGTTCATTAATATTGCAAAATCAACAAAGAAATGATCTGCATCAGCCAATTAAACAGTGCAGCACATTTAAGACTAATTTTTTTTTAATTACCCAGTTATGTGCAATATAGAGTAATTCCATAATGTTGCTTCACACAAAGTCTCCCAGTGTTGCAAGAAGTCATGCTCTGGCATACGAATTAATGCTGTGTATTGGAGCGTGTCATTATAAATGGAGAGAGGACTATACTTGGAAATGGAAAGTTGGATACTTTCTCACAAGTAACCTAAAAATCTATATGTTTTGAATGGCTTGTTTGAATGATTTTCAATGACTTAAAATTGGCAATGTGACTGAACAAGAGCATTGAATGTATGTTAAGGAATACGTAAATACAGCGACGCCCTGTGGCCGTGATGTGTAACTGCTTTGTTTACTATTATACTACAGATGATGTCATCTTATTCAGGTTTCACCTTGACGTCTTCCACAAGGACCAATGCAAGGAAGGACAACATAAAAATAACAGTATATTCTAAAATACATAATCAAAGCATTGTAACTACAGGGCGTCTGATATTCTGTTTGTAAGTTAATTTATCTGTTGCGATAATGATTACTCAAGATAAAGGGAAGATCACAAGTCCACAAGAGAAAAGCACTCAACTCTTTCATATTTGTCACAACTCATTTGTAAACCAAACAGTACTTGATGACATAATTGACTATTAATTACTTGACATGAAGGCAAATATCTGAAAGATGAAAAACAAACAAATAACGCAGACTCTAATTAGTTCCGACAGGGGGCGCTTTTGGGGTGCCGTTGATGGTTAACTGCATCCCTAATCAGTTTAAATAATGTGGTTCATAGAGCCTTTTGATTGCATTTGACAAAGCAGTGAAGCAAAAAAACAGATTTTAAATTAGATTTGAAACTACTTGAAAGAAACATGGGGCTTTTGTGGTAGGAGTACAAACCAAGAAGCTCTCAGAAAAAAAGTATAGTTGGGAATTCAAATTTCATTTTGCAATGGCAAAACTCAAGACTTTTGTCTTTCTTTTTTTAAAGCCTTGTTGCTTTTAATATACATGTCAAAGACAACTAGGCCTACATGAGATGCATCACTAACAATAAGCCTGTACCACACTAAACACATTTGATATATGGCCTCACTTGTTGCAGTAGGCTATAGAAGAAAGCCACCTGCTTTAACAAAGGAATTAGCAACACTTTTGACAAATATTACTATAATATACACATATTTGATATAAGGACTCAAGACATATCAGTCTTAAAGAAAAAGACGATTTGTTTTACATGGAGCTAATACTACTCTGATGCATAATGTTTCCTCTGTATGTCTTTATAATGTTTTATATATATATATATATATATATATATATATATATATATATATATATATATATATATGCATAAAAAAAGAAGAAGAAGAAAATTAAACGTTAATTAAACAAATTTGCTGCGGACAGGTGTAGGAAAAAACACTTTTAGTATTGAAATGAGGTGAAAAAAGGTAGTGGAGAGTGGGGCACAACCTAACGCTTTTTGACTTTCTCAGCTTGTGTAAATCTACTTGGGGTTCAGGGAATTTCTTTTGTTCCACATTAATTTCACATATGTCTGGTACAAATATGTGGCTTTGTTTCATTAATACAGTGTATATTTTTTTCTTTATTTACCCTGAAAGAAGGGAAGTGAAATGTGACAACATGCCCCATAGGTGGGGCACATTGTAACATGTGATGGGGCACGTTGTAACATGACCATATGACAGCTAAATACATGACAAACTAAAATATTTTGTCAACAGAAAGACAATAATTATTTTTTCATATAAAATAATAGCATTTTTTTTTTTTAAGAAATTTAATTTTAAATAAATAATTTTGACAATAAACACTGCAAAACACAGCTATACAGCACTGGTCAAAACTATACACCCAAACAGATGAAGAAACATATCCAGACATTCAGAAAAACACAGAGCTGAACAAAAAACACTCCTCTCCCTCCACTCAGAGCTTTCACAGAACAAACAGACAAATAGACGAGACAGTATGCTGAACATTTCTTTAAATAATATTTTCTGGATGTTCAGGTTCTTCCTCTCAGTCTTTATTCAGAACTACCCAAACTGCTAAACAAGAGATTGGAGATTAAAATAATATCAGATTTGTCTAATTTTAAATAAAAACAAAAAATATAGAAATTAGCTTAAGTAAGAAATTTACATTTGCTATTGTTAAATAAATGTTCAGTGATATCTTCCAAAGATTTTTGAATTTTGGCGCAGTTTTTTCTCTATATATTGTCGATATGGCAACTAGTAAATACGCCAAGTTTCTTCATGCTAGCGTGTGTGGAAGTATTTAAACCACATGTGTTACAACTAACCCCGCGTTGTGATTTACTGATTTACTCGACTGCACATGTATGAAAAAAATGCAGTAGATAGGCTATTAAAAACCTGATGGGAAAAAAACAAGATTTGTGATTCAACTGATAAGTAATTGCCCAGCCCAAACATGTAAAAACACCTTTTACAAACAAATTTCAAATGTTTTATTTAAGTATTACATTCAATTAACAAATTCTAACAGGCTACCATTAAATATTGTGTCTTTTTAATAGGCTATGTTTATATTATTACTGTAGGGCTTGTACAACTCTTCTTTTTTTATTATACAAATGTGTCATTAAATGTCTACAATTACAAATCTACAAAACTGAGACATACGTAACCATTGACATTTCATTACATTTCGAAATAGGTAGGTTATTGACGACCTTGTTTACTGAAATCACGTGACTTCAGTTCCGACTCAGTTCCTGACGCAGTTCCGACTCAGTGGTTCGAAACAAACGATCGGCAAGTGGTTCGAAGCGTCACGAAGCATGTTTCGAAAGCGCTCATCACTTCTGGATATATTTTATTCAGTTGATCCAAGATTAATATTCCCGAAATTGTTCTTTTCTTTTCTTGTAGCCTTACTGTTTAACGGTTGCCTGGTGGTTCCCCTTTTACAGCGTCTCTCTATTCATCCACCTTTTGGGCGAGTGCCATGCTGGCATCCTCTGAATTCAAATGGAGACAGAAACGGGGCACAAGATCTCTTGGCTGTCACATAAGGGTGGGAAACATTTAAATAGATCAGATAATGGCATCAAGACACTGGAAGACCCGCCGATTTGTAAACAACCGGTGTCACAACTTAATACTCAAGTTCGCATGTACCATGGAAACTTTAGGGCTTTTTGTTTGATATAAGTATCTATTAAAATCATTAATAGTTCAGTGACGTTACAGTTTTGGTGTTAGTTGGAGAGGGGGTGTATCTGGACTGGAAGCGCCAATAAAATCGTCACAGCACAGGACATCTACCACCCACACACACACACTGCCCACCACTGCACAGTGGACAGAGAGATGGTGCACACAGAGATCTTCAAATATGTATTATGTCCGAGAAATGTTCATATTTGGGTAGAGAGGTAAAAGGATAAGAGCAAAGATGAACAAGTTTGAGATAATTCATCTCACATTTTTCATGCACGCGACGGTGAGTATTTTTTCCCGTACAATTAAAAAACTGTTTTTGTGAAAAGTTTTGTGAGAGTGCTCAAGATATGTAGTTTCCTGAATATCTTAGTCTGCATGTATATTAGTCTGCATTTGTGAACGTTGATTTAGTATGCAATATTTAATTAAATGCATAATATGAATATGAATAACTATATATGTACATACATCATATATTTATGCATGTATTTCATTAAATATATTATGTATTTAAATTTATATAATGAATTGCATATATACATATATATATATATATATATATATATATATATATATATATATATATATATATAATTAATGAATAAACAAGTGTGAGTTACCTATCCTATTTCAAGTGTCAAGAGGACTGAAACCAAAAAACACCTTAATTTATTTTTTATTAAAAAATAAATGTTATTGTAGTGATGCTTTGAAGTTTATGGTGCGTTCAGCTAAACAGGATTAGAACATTCCGTTTTATTCACTGAGCCTCTCACTGGATACCAGATTGTCCAGATCTAAGTTGACATTTTAGAGCTTAACAAAGACAGGTACCTGGGGAACCAAATAAAGAAACATATTCAGGTTGGCGTGGGATACTGTGGTAAGGGGAGACCCACAAGAACTCTCAAAGCACAGACCTTAACACAAATCAAGGTTTACTGTTGCCGCTTTTAGAAAAGGTCTCTTACAAAGAGCCTTTTCCTGTATGTCATGTGATTTAATGGATGAAACTGTTCTCTGTTTCTTGCTCCACACCTTTGCATTGATTTTTTTTCCCCCCAGCAGTGGCTAATTTACAAGTTAATGTTTTTCTTCTTTTGATCCCACAGATTTTCTTCAGGTTTATTGTTTATGGTGCTTGCTGTACCAGTTCACCAAGGACACAGTTGGATAATAGTAATGAGACGAAGTGGTTCAACATCTCAGCTCGGCCATCTATGAGCAAATCAGGCTTAGCTCCTGTTCGTAGTAGAAGGTTCACACAGCTATCCTTTTCCAAATCTGTATATTCATTTGAAGTGAGGGAAGACACACCCCCTGGTGAGCATTGCTTTTCTATATATCAAGCGTAGCGTTAGTTCTGGCAGGTCACGTCAGTCAAGCTCGCATCAGCTGACTTTCAGCTGATCCACGTCTACCTATAGGAATACGACGGCTATCACAGCATCCATATATAAGGCCCATTCAGTATTATCAGCAGCTTTATCACATTTCTCAGGAGCTAATTACCCTCCTCCATCCCCAGCTCCTCCTTTCATCCAATCAAGACCTGGCCTTCTGATATTCCTATTCAAATCAGACTGTCATTTATCTTGATTTATGTTGTCCCATTAAATTGAAATGATATCTGCAATATATTTATGTTGGTTTTGTTCTGTTTACCCTAAGGGGGGTTATCGCTGCTCTCCCTTGATGGGCAGGGAGTTTTGCCCAGAACAAAACCGCCAATACAAACTGTATATGCTAATTGTAAATCATCTTTGATGATAGTGGTCCTGACAGAATCATGGTCAGAATTGTTGGCACTTTCGGTAAATATGATCAAAGAAGGCTTTGAAAATAAATTTGGGAAGATCCTTTTGATCTTTAAAAATCACAAAAATCTAACCTTTCATTGAAATAAAACTAATGAATGTGGGGGGAAATGGGTAAAACCAATGAATATAGTTCTGATGTGCAGCAAAAGATTGTTGAGTTTCACATAATAGAAAGGGGTTGTCAGAAAATAGCTAAAGCATTGAAAATCCCCATTTCCACTATCAGGGGAATAATTAAAAAGTTCTAATCAACAGGAAATGTTACAAATCTGCCTGGAAGAGGACGTATGTCTATACTTTCTTAATGCACAGTGAGAAGGAGAGTTTGAGTGGCCAAAGACTCTCCAAGGATCACAGCTGAAGAATTGCAGAAATTAGTTTGAGTCTTGGGGTCAGAAAGCCTTAAAAAAGGTTTTATTGTCAGATTAAAAAAATTTTTATTTTTATTTTTTATAATTATGTTTATTGAGTTTTCATTATAATACAAATATAACAAGACATCAAAAAAAAAAGAAAAAAAAGAACACATAGCTCATTTATATATAAAACAGGAATACACCATAATATAACAGATTAGAGGAAAAAAAACATTTCAAAAAGATAAAGAAAAGGACAAAAAAATTGTCCAATGTCCAGAGATTTACACAATTACAATATTCCTTCTAATATAATCGGGCAAAGACAAGGTTTCAAATAGTCCAGATATAGGGTCCAGACTCTATAAAACTGGCCTATTTTTTTTGTTTTTGTTTTGTTTTTGATGTAGTACATAGGTTAGATGCTCCAGGCGAATCAACTCACAAATAATCTTATGCGTACCTTCAATTGATGGAGATTTATAACTGATCCAATTAAGTAAAATATTTTTTCTGGCAGCAAAGCATAGAATATTATACAATTTCTTATTAGCAGATGAAACAATGTGTCCATTTGGTATACCCAACACCAGTGAGACTGAGTCAAAATCCAACTGATTATTAAAATCTTTTCCATTTCCTCTAGCACCAAAACCAATGCCTTTGCAGTCTGTTACATGACCACAGACAATGTGTTAAAAAAACCTATTTCAGTTTTACACCTTAAACACATAGGCGATAGAGAGGGGTTTAAAAAAAATGCCTGCGGTTAGGGGAAATATGGAGTCTGTGTATGATTTTAAATTGTATGTCTCTTGTACGTGTACAAACAGATATTTTCTTAGCATAAGACCAAATGTCATCCCATGTTTCATCATCGATATCAGTAGCTAACTCTTCTTCCCCTAACTCTTCTTATTAGTTTTAATTCTCAGTGTATCATCAGAAGAGATTGAACACATAGAACCATAAAACCTACCTAAAGACATTTTTCCAGATGATAAAATTAATAATCTCTCAATAGAAGACATTTCACAATTCCTAACTTTATGGTCAGATTAAAAAACTAAAACAAAAAGAGTTTTTTTTGGCAGCAAACCCACCAGATAGCTTTGGTGCACACAAGAATAAAAAAGTACCCCATGCCCACCATTAAATATACTACTGGATCTTTACTGTTGTTGCGGGCATATTTTCCTGCTGGAGATCCTGGACATCTTGTTCACATACACTACCAGTCAAAAGCTTGGAAACATTACTATTTTTAATTTTTTTGAACAAAGTCTCTTATGCTCATTAAGGCTGCATTTATTTCATAATAAATACAGAAAAAATGTTATTACAATTTAAAATGATGGTTTTATATTTTAATATACTTTAAAATATAATTTATTTCTGTGATGCAAAGCTGAATTGTCAGCACCATTACTCCAGTCTTCAGTGTCACATGATCCTTCAGAAATCATTGTAATATGCTGATTTATTATCAATGTTGGAAACAGTTGTGCTGCTTAATATTATTTTATAACCTGTGATACGTTTTCAGGATTCTTTGATTATTATTATTGTTTTTTCTGTATTTATTATGAAATAAATGCAGCCTTAATGAGCATAAGAGACTTCAAAAACTTTAAAAATAGTAATGTTTCCAAACTTTTGACTGGTAATGTACATGGCATCATGTATTCTAGGTTTTTGTGATCAAAAGGATTAACAATTTTTATTTATTTTTTATTTTGTCTAATCTTTTTTGTGAGCAAAAAAGTTTATTTTATTATATCCGCCATGTGTTTTCTTCTGATCTAGTATTCTAATATTTCTTTATTAATACTTAAATTCAGCCTTGTCTGTCACCTTCATAGGCACAATTGTGGGACATGTGGAGGCAGTATATAGTGAAGAGAATGAAACCTCAGTATACTCTGTTCAGGAGGATGATGGCGATGGCCTCTTTCTTCTCAGTCCACATTCTGGTGAATTCCACTTGTCCCGTGCTCTGGATTTTGAGATGGAACGCTATTACATCCTGACTGCAGCTGCTCAGCAGGGGGACATTGAGCTCACCAGGGTCAGGGTGTACTTCAATGTGATCGATGTCAATGACAACCCACCAATGTTCAGCCAGAATGCCTTTTCTGCCTCCATTCCAGAAGACTCACCTGTTGGAATGTGCTTCCTAAGTCTGAATGTTTCAGATCCAGATGAGGGTAAAATTGCACTACACTACTGTTTTTTGAAAGAAAGGAATACTTTCATTCAGCAAGGATGCATTGAACTGATCAACAGTGACAGTAAAGTAATTTATAATGTTACAAAATATTTTGGACACACTTAAGATTAAGGTCCAGTTCTCACTATTAACTATGATTTTTGCCTCAATAAACTTCTAATTGCTGCTTATTAATTTTAGTAAGATAATTAACTTTAGATATTGGGTAGGATTAAAGGATTTAGGATATGGTCATGTGGAATAAGGCATTAATATGTGCTTTATAAGTACTAATAAACAACCAATATCCTAGTAATATGCATGCTAATAAGCAACTAGTTAATAGTGAGAACTGTACCTTAAACTAAAGTGTTACCATATATATACAGTGCTCAGCGTAAATGAATACACCCCCTTTAAAAAGTAACATTTTAAACAATATATCAATGAACACAAAAACAATTTCCAAAATGTTGACAAGACTAAGTTTTATATAACATCTGTTTAACTTATAACATGAAAGTAAGGTTAATAATAGAACTTGGAGAACAAAATTTTCAGTTTGACTCAAATTAGGATGATGCAAAAATGAGTACACCCTACTGAAAGTCTCTATAGCAAAGCTAAATTTTAGACTACAAATGTCTAATTTAACAAGAATTCAACTACAGGTGAGTCTAATTATTCATTACACAGGTGTCCAGCAGACAGTTGAAACCCCTTCCCATTCATGCTGTCAGCAATGGCACCACATGGAAGAGAAATGTCACAAGACCTGAGAAAGAAAATAATTTCTTTACACCAGAAAGGTGAAGGCTACAAGAAGATCAGCAAAGCTTTACTTATCAGTCAGAATACTGTGGCAAAAGTGGTACAAAAATTTAAAAAGGATGGAACTGCAACCATCTCATAGAGACGTCCAGGCCGTCCACGGAAGTTAACACCTCGACAGGAGCGTCTTCTGATGAGAAAGGTTGAAGAAAATCGGCATGCAGTAGTTTTTGTTGTGGGGTGTACTCATTTTTGCATCACCCTAATTTGAGTAAAACTGAAAAATGTGTAATCTAAGTTCTATTATTAACCTTACTTTCATGTTATAAGTTAAACAGATGTTATATTAAACTTAGTCTTGTCAACATTTTGGAAATTGTTTTTGTGTTCATTGAGATATTGTTTAAAATGTTACTTTTCAAAGGGGGTGTACTCATTTATGCTGAGCACTGTATATATATATATATATATATATATATATATATAATATATTATTTTAAATGCTGTTCTTTTGAACTTTCTATTCACAAATTAATCTTGGAAAATACATCACGGTTTCCAGAAAAAAAATCTTAAGCAGCACAACTGTTTTCAACATTGATTATAATTAAAAAGTATTTCTTGAGCATCAAATCAGCGTATAGAATGATTTCTGAAGGATCATGTGACACTGAAGACTGGAGTAATGATGCTGAAAATTCAGCTTTGCCATCACAGAAATAAATTACATTTTAAAATACATTAAAATAGAAAACAGTTATAATTTATAATAATCTTTCACAGTTTTATTGTATTTTTGATCAAATAAATGCAGCCTTGGTGAGCATAAGATACTTTTTTCAAAAACATTAAAAAATCTTACCGACCACAAACTTCTGAATGATAGTAATCAAGTGTTCATAGGATTCTTGTTTGAGTCTAGTGTTTGAAAATATTTTGTTTTTACTTTTGGTTTTTACATCTTACCCAATTTAATACATATTCAAGCAAAATGAGGACGTTTTACAATACATAATACAGAATTAGCACAATGGATGGTACCTGTCAGCTTTTATTTTCCTTTAAATTCAAAACCTCCAGGTTCACACGTTTGAAAAGACTTGGGAAATGCCAAACAGACTGAAGTGGTCTCATTAAATCTTACGTCATTTCTCCTTTGTAAGTGTCCTGAGACGATGAATAGTGTCCTCTCTCTCGGGGATGCTGGCTACTGCTAATAATGGAGAACCCCCTGTCTCGGCTTCTCTTATTACAGGTTCAAGTTGAAGCATATTATGTATTCCACATACTAGTGCACAATAAAATTCACGTTTTGTTCCTTTTAACCCATTTAGGAAGTTGTTCAGGGCTACACACAAGCTTTAAGATTATTGAGATGTGTTTGAAATGACATGCTGGAGGCAGACACTACATTTGTTCTGGAAAGATATGCTTTTTATTGGAGATGTTCTGATTGAGGTTCTGTCCTTATAACAAGCCTTTTACTAAATTACTAACCTTTTTGAATGCAGATCTGATGATTATTAATGTCACCATTGCCATTATCTAACATTTAAAGTTAGAAACATTAATAATTTAATAATGCTGTAAAATCTTAAAATTAATACTCTTTTCATACTGTACATTATAATGATGCGATGTCTAAATTCACTTTAAGCTTTTACATTTTTTTAAAATGTTTATTTTTAAGTTATTCAGACAAACTAGTATAGAATTGAATGACAGTAGTTTATCTATAATCAGCCATAACATGAAAATATTTATTGATACCAATTATTTATTGATTCTAATTTATTCTGTTCATATTCATTGTTATTCTAATTTCTTTGGCCTTGCTTTTTAGGATTCACATCAGCACTGTCAGGCCCAGACTTTATACTTTCAGCCTCATGGATTGATGTTTATGTCCTATAATTGTCATATATTACTGTTACTTTTTCTGAATTACTAAGCTTTTGTTTGTTGGTGATTATTAACTCCACCTGCTCAGTCATTGAATTAAAACTGTTTTAAATGTTTATGTTGGCTAGAGTAATTCAGGTTCTCTTTTTCTTGTATCCAACAGGTATAAATGGAGAAGTGGATTTGGTGGTGAATCTTGAGAGTAAGTTCTCTATAAACCAGCAGGGAGCTCTGTGTCTACGAGGGAAGTTAGATAGAGAGACAAACGCAATGTATAACCTTATCGTCCAGGCCAGTGATCGTGCTCTACCCACAGAGGCTCGACTCACATCCTCAGTGCATGTTACCATCTATCTTCTCGATGTCAATGACAACTCCCCGGTCATCACAACACCCAGTACAGTTAGTTTTCCAGAGAACGCACCTCTTCATTCTGTTGTTACGGTCATACAGGCCACAGATGCTGATGCTGGATCCAATGGTGAAGTTATTTTCATGTTTGAGAGTACAGAAGAAGAACCGTTCAGTATAAATAGTTCAACTGGGGTTGTATACCTGCAGAAGCCATTGGACAGGGAAACCGAGGATGTTATCACAGTCACACTGAAAGTCAAAGACAAAGGTGTACCACCGTTGTTCAGCTCAATGAACCTCACAGTGCTCATTGAGGATGTGAATGACCACAATCCAGAGTTCATTCAAAGCTCTTACAGTCTTTCAGTGTATGAGGATGTACCTCGCGGATCAAGCCTGCTCAGAGTTAACGCAAGTGATCGAGACATTGGGTCAAATGGGCAGGTACGGTTCTTTGTCTCAGAGAGCGGGTTCATGGTAGACTCTGTTCTAGGCGTGGTCTCAGTGATAGGCAAGATGGACCGTGAGAAGAGGCCTTTCTACAGTTTTTCAGTCCTAGCAGAAGACCAGGGAGATGTTCAAAGGTCTGCCACAGCAACCATCAACATCACAGTCCTAGACGTTAATGACTGCGGACCTATTTTTTCATCCGAATCACTGACATTACATGTCTTCGAAAATGGGGAAGACTCTTCTCAGCACACCCACCAGGTACTTCAAATAAAATGGAAATAATGGACTCACTTCTGCTTTAATTAACTCACTTTTTCGTCTTTAATTTATTGTTCAATGATTCATGAAGATATAGAAATATGTTTTTTGTAGATATATGCCTCTGATGAGGACTTGGGAGTTAACAGTCAGCTGACATATTCTATAGAATCAGGAAATGATGAGAGTCTCTTCTCACTTCATCCCAATGGAACATTCCAAATCTTAGAAGATCTTGATAGGGAAGTGAAAAGCCAATACATGTTGAAAGTTATTGCTGTTGATTCAGGTAATCATTTGCTTCATTCACCTCTATGGCTCAAAAGATATAACCACTTCTTTGCTAGTTTCTAGGTTAGTTTGCTTTTCTAGGGATGCATGATATATCTGTACCCTATTGGTTATTAGTCAATATTAGAGATTTGTTTTAATTTATGAGTATTTAATATTGGATATTAAATTGTGCACACTTATTTCCTTTGTTTTTACATTTTATCTTTATAATGTTAATCTTTAAAAAAGTACTAATATTTATGAACACAGTTAAATGTAGTCTTTAGCGAAAATCTTAGAATTAATATCCATTTTTATAGTGTACTGTACATTCTGATGTTGTGATGCCTAAATTCACTAGTAGCATTTTAATAGGTGCATCCCTAATTTGTTCTGTACATATTCAGTGTATTATTATTATAATTTCTTTGTCCTTCCTTTCTAGGATTCCCATCACTGACAAGCACAGGCACCTTGGTTATTGTTGTTGATGACGTCAATGACAACGCTCCAATATTTGACAATGACATGTTCGATAGTCACATATTGGAGGATTCTGCTGTTGGGACGGTTTTTTGGAGAATTACAGCTTCAGACTTGGATGAGGGTACAAATGGACAACTAAGGTAATTTGATAAGCAAACTATAATGTGGTCATAATATTAGCATGTTTGGTAAAAAAAAACAAAATCACTTATGTTTTGTCTTATGAGCCAGTGTTATTTTAGTATTATTTATATACTGTTACAGAATTTATTAATATTTTGAATTAGCATTTATCTTTATATTTTTAGTTTTCATTTTAATTTTAGCTTTAGTAATTTTGTTCTGTGTCTTTGTCATTTTTTAAAATATTTATATAGGCCTATAGCTTTAATTAATTTTTATTTCAGTTTTAGTACTTTAAATGAAACTTATTTATTTCAGGTAGTTTCCAAGACAACATTTGTGATTTTTGTGTATTTGTTTATTTCTTTCATTTAGCATTTATATTTTAATTTATTTGAGCTTTATTTCAAGTACCAAAAGCAATTTTTAATCGTTTTAGTTTTAGTTAGCAACAACAACACTGATATGAGCCTATGTCAATATAATTGACTGTAGATATTAAACATATTTCACTTGCAGATATTCTTTAGAAGGCCCAGATGTTCCTTTTTCCATCAATGAAACATCTGGAGATTTATTTACCATAAGTGCCTTGGACAGAGAGGCAATGGCTTTGTACAGATTTTTAGTGACTGTCACTGACGGACATCCCACAAAGCCTCTTTCCAGCTCAGCTGCTGTTTCAGTAAAAGTTGAGGATGTGAATGATAACTTTCCATCCTTTCTTTATGGACCATATGTGGCCAATGTTCCTGCTGGGATAACCAAAGGTGAATGTACACACTATTGTAATGACCCTAATATTATTATCCAGTGTTCTTAGACAACTGCTTTTTAGATTAAAAATTTGTATTTTACAGGATCAGTTGTCTGCACAGTGATGGCAGAAGATGCAGATGCTGGATTGAACGCAAAACTAAATTTTTCACTACATGGTCAACAGGCCTATCTCTTCTCAATTAACCCTCGCACAGGAACAGTGTTCACTACAGATTCTGTGAAGAGAAGGTATGACATCACAGTTGATGTTCATGTGCAGGATGGAGCAGATATGCCAAAATTGGACACAACAACCTTGACTGTCAGATTCCAGAATAACTCATACTTTCCTCGAATTGCAATCCAAATATATAAAGATATTCTCTCCGAGGATGCAGCTACTGGGACGCTTGTGGCTATTGTGACTGCAGAAACATCGAGAAATGTACCAGTGTCTTTCTATCTGGCCTCTGGAAACTTTGGAGAAGTTTTTGAGCTTCACCACAGCACTGGCGAGCTTACTGTCAAGGATCCCTTAGATTTTGAAACCAACATGCATTTTCATCTCGTGGTTGAAGCCAGAGACTCAGGGATACCGCCTTTTTCATCATATGCCGAACTTCATATTAATGTCAGTGACGTGAATGATAACCCACCAGTGTTCTCGCAAAGCATCTACAGATGTGAAGTGTATGAGAACTTGGCTTCAAGTAGGGTGTGTAGTGTGTTAGCAACGGATGCCGACTCTGGAGTGTTTGCAGAGGTGGAGTACTTCATTTTAGCTGGTAACATTGGGGGCGCCTTTAAAATAGACAAAAATCATGGTAGTCTTTCCACAACAAAGCGTTTAGATCGAGAAAATTTACCATACTATAATCTCACTCTCAAGGCCATTGATAAAAAAAACAACAGTCTTTCGGCCATTGCAGCAGTTATCATCATAGTTCTCGACACAAATGATCATGCGCCCCGCTTCTCACAGATTTTCATCGCAGAGGTTCCCGAGGACGCCCCCGTTGGCTTTTCAGTTATTCAGATAACTGCTACAGATGAAGATGTTGGTCTAAATGCTGTCATTGAATATGCAATCATCGGCCAGAAAAGTGAGTTCCCGTTTAGTATTGATAAAACCACTGGCACTTTACTGGTACTGCTTGCTTTGGACAGAGAAGATCAAGATCATTATATAGTGAAGGTCAATGCCAATGATTCTGCTTGGAGCATTAGCACAGACATCACTATATACATTACAGATATCAATGACAATACACCGATCTTCTATCAACCACTTTACACCATCACTGTCCCTGAGATGAAGATGCATGAAGTTTTTCTTCTACAAGTTAGTGCTACTGACAGAGATCTTGGTGAGAATGCCCACATCCTCTACTTCATTGAACCACCAAATGAACGTTTTTTGGTAAATGCATCAACTGGGGAAATTTCAAACAAACAGCCCATTGTTCTCCGTGAATCTGAATCTGTAAATTTTGCTTTCACAGTTGTGGCGTCTGACTGCGGCAGTGTTCCTTTGAACAGCTCTAGCATTGTTTCAGTGACATTAGTACAATATAATAATTTCCCACCCTCATTTTTACCCTTCAGGCCTTTGGTACCAGTCCCTTTAAACCTGGTTGTGGGAACAGAAGTGATCCAGATATCTGCAGTAGATCAAGATTCTCTTGAAATGAACAACAGTGTTGAGTACTTTAATAGTGGTGGCAATGGATCTCTTTATTTTGAGGTAGAACGTAACAGCGGAAAAGTGCTGTTAAATAAAACTTTAGCAAATAGTCTTAACATCATCCTAACACTTCAGATCACTGTAAAAGATAAAAGCCTCCCTTCTCTTTCTGCAGCAACTGAAATCAGTTTTGAAGTCACACAAGAGAACCTGTTCTCACCACATTTTCCTAAAAGTAAAGCTGAGTTTTTTGTTCAAGAAGATTTGCCCATTGGTTCAGTTATTGGAAAGGTCCAAGGCAAAGATAAAGATTTTGGCATCAATGGTGTTATTTCTTATTCTTTTGATGGTGGGAATGAAAATGGATTATTTACCATTGGACACTCTTCAGGATTGATCATGCTGGTTAAAGTGCTTGACTTTGAGGAATCAGAAACTCATCATCTAAAAGTCATTGCCAAGGATGGAGGCTGGCATCCCAAGATGGGGCAACTCAATATCACAGTATATGTTATAGATTTAAATGATAACCCTCCTATATTTACATCTACAGATTACATTGCTACTGTTTCAGAAAATGCTTTAATTGGTACCTCAGTTTTGCAGGTTTGGGCGAAGGACGCTGACACAGGAATTCACTCTCAAATCACATATTCACTTATTGCTGGAGACATCCATCTCTTCTATTTGGACACCAAAAATGGCACTATCACCACTTCAGAGATATTTGATTATGAGCAAAATCAGCATTTTGAACTTACAGTCAAGGCCACCAACATCGGCTCTCCATATTTGTTTGATATTGCCCATATTCATATCCAGGTCACTGGCCTCAATGAATTCATCCCTGCTTTTCAAAGACATCTATACAACTTCTCTGTGTCAGAGGCTTTGCCACTACAAACTGAAATAGGAAGAGTCATCGCCATAGACTATGACCTAGGGCCTGATGGAAAAGTGTTTTACGTACTTGCAGGGCAAAGTAAAAAAGCTAGTTTTGTGGTGGACGAGCATACAGGAATAATATATATCTGCAAAGATTTGAAAAATCGCCTTAAAAATGATGACATCCTACAGGTGTTGGCAAAAAACAGAGGAGCCATTACTGGATTTAATGTTGATGAGGCATTGATACATCTACACATATTAGATGAAAATGATCCCCCTGAGTTTGATTCAATGCTCTACACCGTAGCAGTGCCAGAGGACATCTCGATTGGGACCTCCATAACTAAAGTAAAAGCAGTGGACAGGGATGTAATTCGAGAATGGAGCAGGTTCACCTATGGCATTGAACATGGAAATATTAATAGTTCCTTTATTATAGATCCTGTCAGTGGCGTCATTTCAGTTAGCAGTAACCTGGATAGAGAGATGTGGGCCATCTATAACCTGACGGTCATTGCTATTGATGAGGGCACACCTGCTGTAACCGGAAGCACAAAGGTCGCTATCACCATTACTGATGTCAATGACAATTCTCCCAAATTGTTGACCACAGAAGGTTTTATCCGAGAAAACCAACCTGTTGGCACTCTAGTCTCCACTTTAACTGCCACAGATGATGATCTTCCTCCAAATCAAGGTCCTTTCACATACTGGATGATGAGACCTGCTGAGGGTTTTTCACTTTCATCTGATGGAGTTCTCCTTACCTCAAGACCCTTTGATCGGGAGCGCAACCCTCTTTTTCACGTACATATTGTGGTACAAGATGCTGGTAAGCCGCCTATGTCCTCCACCACTTTGTTTCATATTAAAGTTCTTGATGAAAATGACAATGCACCACTCCAGAGAAACATCAATATATTGGTGAAATATTATGGAAGTTCTTTCCCAGGAGGACTAATCGGAAATGTGAGACCAATCGATCAGGACGAACTGGATGTGTTCAATTGTACAATCAGAAACGGGCCACTTAGGATGTTTAGTTTCCCATTTGGGATGTGTAATTTGTGGTCCTCCCCATACCAAGGGGAGGCAACGTATAATATTTCCGTCGAAGCGAGTGACCAGCTCCACCCATCAGTCAACAACAGCATCTACGTCAATTACAAAGGCTTTACCAACGTCTCTCTGGACAACTGTGTGTTGTTCTACATCTCTATATCTACTCTTGAGGAATTTCTGTCTTTGAAGTATTTAAAATTTGTCAAAGCATTGGATAGCCTCTTTAACCTACAAGCATCCAAAACACATTTGTTTGGAATGAAGTTGCAAGGAGATAAAATGCTGCTTCTGGCTGCTGTGAAAAGTTACAATGGTCAGTATCTAACTGGAGAGGCAGCAAGCGGAATATCAAGCATGCATAAAAAGTTACTGGAAGTGCAAAGCAATGTGACTATATCCCAAATAACCAGCGACCCCTGTATGCTCCGTCCTTGCCATAATGGTGCCACCTGCAACAGAAACATTCACATCAGTCAGGAAGTTGCTGTTTTGGAAAGCTCTAGTCTTATATTTGTATCTCCCTATTTTGTGGAGATCTTTAACTGCTCCTGCCCAACAGGCTTTACAGGTGATGCATGTGAACTTGACTTTGATGAATGCATCAAGGAACCTTGTGAAAATGGGGGAAACTGCTATAACAATCCAGGAACTTATTTTTGTCAATGCAAAGAGGGGTTCTCAGGACCACACTGCACTACAGTTGATAATGAATGTCAAACGGTAGTATGTTTAAATGGAGGAACATGTTGGAACAGACAGGGAGGGTTCATCTGTGATTGCAGCCCAGGGTATGAAGGTATGGTCATATAACCTGTGCACTGAATCAATTCTTTTGAGTCTAAAAAGTATTTTTGTGTATCTAATTTTAATCGATTTGTTGTACATTAATTAACCACTTTTTTTGTCACAGGAAGATTTTGTGATCGTATTGTTGACCACTGTGCTTCCACCCCTTGTGTGTTTGGCAACTGCTTCAGTTTTTTAACTGGTTACTCTTGCCAGTGTCCATTTGGTAAAAGGACATTTTCTGTCTACATATAATATATTATATAATTCAAATTCGGACCTCATTTTGTGATATTATTTTTATTTGTAAAATTCATAAAATATGTTATTCATAACTCAATTCAATTTATTAATTTTAATTTTAACTATTATTAAATTATTATTTATTTTTATTGTAAAATGAATAATGTATTATTAAATTCAATGCATTACTTATATTACTTTAAATGTTTTTACTTTAAATGCAATTATTACTTTAAGTAATAAGATTTATTGTTTATGATTAGATTCAGTATATTCATTTTTATATTCATTATGTTAAATATTAGATTATTTTAATGATAATATAATAATGTATTTTTAAACTACATTTATTATTTGTTGTATTTGATATGATTAACAAATTCTATTGTTATTAAATACAATATATTAAATATTTTATTTTTAATTATAAAAGTATGAATAATGTATTATTCACATTGAATTCAATTCATGAATTATTATATAAATTTGAATAGATACATTTATGATTACCTATAGATATACTGTATATTTTTGAATAGATATATTTCTGACATTCCTATTTATTGTTAGGTGTGAGTGGAATCAATTGTGAAGAACACAGTTATGGCTTTCAGGAACTTTCTTATATAGAATTTCCTCCATTGGATCCACAATATAACTTCATTTATCTGGAATTTGCGACTGTTCAGCAAAACGCTTTGCTTTTGTACAACCATGGTGACCCATCAACTTCAGACTTCATGGCCCTTGAAATTGTTAGTGGAAGGCTGTGGCTGTCTTATGATCTTGGATCTGGAGTGATAAGACTGGAAACTGGAAAGATAGTGGCTGATGGAAGTTTTCACAACATCACCGTAAGAAGAACTGGAAATGTACGTGATTCCCATACATGGTCATTTTTCAATCTTAGGAATCAATCAAGCCATTTTTGTGAAAGATTTGTCAGATATTCTGCAGGTATACTTCCCTTTGTGTCTCTCAGATAGCCTCTCTAGAAATAGACAACTGCTCTGCCAATGAACCACAAGGTTTTTGCTCATCTCAGAATGGTGGAACTGGAACCCAAAGGTAGTATTACGTTTAATCTTGCCATTTTGTCCCAGATTAAACACACTAGTACACATAATTTCAAACCGCTATTTGTTTTCTTATCTTCATGCTTATGATTTACCATTTTACCTCCTCTTCTTACTTGTTTGTTTATCTGAACTCATACCTCTAAATGACGTTTACACACAGGACTCTGGAAGTGAGCTCAAATAACATGACGTTTGGTGGCATAAAGTCAATTGATGCCATTTTGCAGAGGCAAATCAGGACTCATGACTTTGTTGGCTGTATGAGAAACGTGCAAGTGAACAACATTGGTCCAGATTCCTTAAAATATCTGGCATCCCAAAATGTTCTTGATCGGTGAGTTTCAAAAGAAACTTCGTAAAAGTTCTATCAAAATACCATGTTTTAGTTTATTTCTTTTTGTTGATCAGATGTCCACGAGCAGATGTTCCTCCCTGTGAAACCGCTGAGTGTTTGAATGAAGGAGTTTGTCAAGACCGATGGTCTCACCACCACTGCCAGTGTAGCGACCATTTCACAGGACCCAACTGTGCCATGAGTACTTTCATTCATACATACTGTATCTGTATTTTCTCTGGTTTTTACTGTGATAGTTTAAAGTCTGATGTGAATTTAATTCTGTTTCTGATAGATTTGGCTGAACAGCATGTATTGTTTCTCAATGGAGAGGCCCACATTGAGTTTGCCATCAAGGAGAGCTACAGAAGAAATCAGCTTCTACAAGCCATTTTGGATGGGAAGGAAGGAGACTCTCAGGGGTTTGACAGTGTTGAGATCAAGATGAGGACTGTCAGAAGAAATGGTGTTTTGCTTGTGTGCTGGTGTCGAACAGCACATCTAAAACTTAAGGTGAGCTCTGAGAGAATTTTAAAGAAATATTCAATACAAGTTAAGCTGATGGTGTTTGCAGCTAATGTTGATTACCACAAAAAAAATCTTTCAGCTGTCTTCTTTTCTTGAGGCACTTAAAAGAGGACAGTTTTTGGAGGTTCTAAAAGCAGAAATGTGAAGCTTATAATTTGATGTAGTTCCAAACGTAGGTTCGGGAGGAGCCTAAACTCCTGTCAGTCATCATTACGAGCGTATATAAGCAGCAGTCATCCCAGCGACAATTCTTCCAGCATCCCTCCTCCTCCCCATCTCCTCCTCTATTTCTCTTATTCTCCCTCTATGCAGTACTGTTATAGGGGGGTTTAACTGTATTTTCTATGTTACATTTGTTAGTGTTTAACAGCTAACTTGAATCTGCTGTATCTGAACTATATCTCTTAATTCAGTTAATAACATGTTTTCTCTTGCCTCCTCAGATATCAGATGGGAAACCTCTGTATGTGTTTACCAATGTCACATCTGGTCAGCAGCTGGAACTCTCAACGGAGGAAGATGTGTCAGATGGACAGTGGCATGTTCTTCAGCTGCGCAGAAGGGGCTCATACATCTCTCTGTTTCTGGATGAACAGCCTGTTGTGAACACCACCAATGGCACCTTAACTCACTCGGCATTCTTGGTGGAGACCATTTTTCTAGGCACTGCTTCACTGAGAGAATCCAGAGGTTTTCCAGAGATGATCCAGGACTTAGGTTAGATTGCCCCTGATTTGTTGGTTATACTGTACTTAAAAACGCTTTCCATTGCTTAAAGTTTAATATTTTTTAACTTTAAGTTCATTCTGGTTTTTTTTATTTACTATTTTTATTTCTTTATTATTTTTATAGTATAGAATTTAAAGTTTTTTTTTCTATTTTATTTTCAGCTATACTTTAAATTTAGTTTAGTTTTCTTTAGTTTTTTTTCTTAAATTTAATTTATTTTGTGTTTTTTAGAGTTTTTTTTATTTTAGTTTTTTTAATGTTTAATAAAAGTGGATCATAAAAATGTACAATATATTATGCATCTGAAATACTGAATTTAAAATTATTTATTAAATTAAAGGCACAATATTATAATGTTATAATAATTTTTCACCGCTAGAGGTCGCTTGTTCTAAACAAAGGTGTAGCTTAATGACGCCTTGATTTCGCGGAATCATGGGAGGTGTTGTTTACACGTCTACAGCCGATGGAAAGAATCCAACAGGATTCAGGCAGAAATCATATTCATGGATGAGCTAATGTATTAAAGATTTATTAACATTACTGTAGTATGAAGCAGGGTGGGGCAGAAAGCCGTTGGAGTGGAATGAGGCCGCTGGAGCAATTGCTAATGAGAGACAAGCACGATTGACAGTAAACCTTTAGAACTTTCAAATGATGTATAATTTGTTATCTTTATTAATATTTTAGATAGTATCTAAGATAGATAGATAGCTCCTTAGCCTGCTAAGTAACATGATCACGTCAAGCTAGGCGGGTTAGGTTTCAGCAACCAGACACCTCAGCTCCACCCACGTCCCGCCTCTTTGCCCAGTTTCGGTTATCCGGGAGTGACGCATGGTGATGTGCTGCCAAGATGGCGACGGCCGCCCCGCCCACTTTGGGCTTCAAAAATGCTCTTCAGAAACTTACGGGTAATGTCATGGACACTACATCCATGTTTTATACAGTCTATGGTTGAGCTATATAACAGTGATTCTTTTTTTGTTAATGAATGTATCCAAACAGTTGCTTGCCTGTCTAATAAAACATATATTAAAGCATCTTTGATGTTTCCATGGTTTCTACAAAATAAATCAAAAATCTAGGGTAATGCGGGTATGATGTCATTGATAGGCAACGCACGGACACAATCCATGTCCTGGTTAAAATTTCTTATTTTTCTGGATGTAAACAATCTTGGAAACATTTGGGCTAATGTAAGTACACAAGTCTACAAAACAATGTTCTAGTGGTTTTTGGATATTTTAATCTAAAAATCTTACATATTGTGCCTTAAAAATTTATTTAAAACTATTTGTTGGCCATTTTTAGTTTAGTTAGTTTTGGAGTCATGAGAATGTATTTTAGTTTAGTTTCAGTTTTTTTTTTTTTCAATTATAAATTTTTCTATTGTTTAAATTTAGTTTTCCTTACTGATTTAACCATTAATTCAAACTGCCAACTTGATCATAAAGCCCTTATATAGTATTTTGCTGCTGATGTTGCTTATCTTGTCTTTCCAGGTTTTAGAGGGTGTGTGGAATACATCAAATATAATGGCCACCACCTATCCTTCAGCGGCTACAATGAGATAGTCCAGGCCAGCTCCAGCCCATCTGTCTTCCAAACCTTCTGCGTTTCTCCAAACCGCTGTGTTCTGACTCCATGCTTCGAGGATTCCTGTCTATCTGAGCCCTGCTGGAATGATAGTGACTGTGGTTCTTCTTCCAAAGATGACTACTGGTGCATTTGTCTACACAATGTGTCCGGGTCTTTGTGTGGATCCTGCTCATCTGACGTCATCCACAGCGAGGCCTGTTCTCAAACACAAAACAGCGTCCCCTTATGGATTGTGGCCATCGTTCTTCCCATCATCCTCATTCTGCTGATCCTGGTTCTATGTATTGTCCTCAGGAGACAAGGCAAACTCTGTGAAGGAGAAAAGAAGAGTCATGTGTACCTCATGCCACCAAGCAAACAGCACGGAACGGATAACCTGGCATTTAGTTTAGGTCCTGCTGATGAGTCTCATCGGAATGTCTCAAATGAGGCCAGCAAGCAACCGGATTTGATAAAACCAAGGGATTCAACACAAGGAGTGGAAAGTTGTACTGAAAGTGGGCCTTCTTGTCATGTCTCAGGTTTTGGAGGGAGTGAACTGGAGTACTATGAGATTGACAGCACATACTCAGATGTAAAGACCCCACAGCTGAAGAAGGAGGATGAACGTGGAGATCAGGTAAATGGCAATCTGAAATTTTCTCAATCCATCATGCAACCTCAAACTAATCATGATCCATCTCCTAAACTTCACCAGAAAACGTCTAGAGGCGATTTTCACCAGTGGCAACGTCAATCCCAACTGTTCTTCAAGAGAAAACTGGCTCCTGATCTGACAGGCCCTCCACAGCATCTCTCAGCAGATGAAGTTGAGAAGCTGAACGCCCCACGGGACCACAAGGGATACCCTCATCACAATTTCAGAGAGTTTCCCATAAAGCCATGCAGAAGTGGGACGACAGAGACGTCATCAGAGAGTGAAAGTCACTGCTCCTTCACCGGCTCAGAGTTTGACTGTGAGAGAGAACTGTCCCTCATCAGCTCACATGACAAAGATGAACATCCACCTGAAGGCAAGGACACACTGGAAGTTTGAATTATGACATCTAAATTTAAAGGATTAGTTCACTTTCAAATGAAAGTGACCCCAAGCTTTACTCACCCTCAAGCCATCCTAGGTGTATATGACTTTCTTTTTTCTGGTGAACACAATCGGAGGTATATTAATAAATATCCTGACACGTCCAAGCTTTATAATGGCAGTGAACGAGACCATAAAGCTCAAGAAAGTGCATCCATCCAAAGCAAAACGTACTCCACATGGCTCTGGGGATTAATAAAGTCCTTCTGAAGCATTGTGTAAGAAAAAAATCCATATTTAATGAGTTATAAAGTAAAATACGTATTCAACAAAAGCCGGAGACACACTTAACAACTGTAAGGCCGATTATGAATGTAATTTGATACTTACGACTGATCATGCCCAAACGTATTGAGTCAGAGCCAGTTGCGTTCAGTCTGTGTTTACAGTCAGCATTTAAAATCATATAGTGTGTTCAGTTCAGTCTTAGAATGTTTCAACTAGTAGTTAAGTGTGTCCCCGGCTTTAAGAAGAAAGTGTAACCGAAGTCGCATCAGTTAAGCTTTTTTCATAAGTTGAATACGAAAGGCGTAGGACGTAGCGTAAGTGTTTTGATCTACGAGAGGCATTACACTTTCTTCGCAAGTTGAATACGGATGGTGGTCTGGCGGACGTTAGATATCTTTCTTCATAACTTGTTAAATATGGATATTTTTCTTACACAAACGCATTAGAAGGCCTTTATTAACCCCCCGGAGCCGCTTGGAGTACGTTTTGCTTTGGATGGATGCACTTTCTTGAGCTTTATACTCGTTGGTCCCATTCACTGTCATTATAAAGCTTGGATGCGTCAGGATATTTATTAATATAACTCCGATTTTGTTAATCAGAAAGAAGAAAGTCATATACACCTAGGATGGCTTGATGGTGAGTAAAGCTTGGGGTCATTTTCATTTGAAAGTGAAATAATCCTTTAAAGAGGCTCATAAAAATGGGGTGAATATTGTTTTGGCCCTTTAGTTATAATATTCAGAAATAAAATAGTATACATGTGTAAGAACAAGAAAAGATGGACATTTGTGACTTGGTACAAAGGAATTGTGGCCACTCAAGGTTAAAGAAAAAAAAAAATCATTCAAAAATTGAGTTAATTATATTTTTAAACAAATGAACA
This sequence comes from Elopichthys bambusa, assembly GCA_037101425.1. Lineage (NCBI taxonomy): Eukaryota > Metazoa > Chordata > Actinopteri > Cypriniformes > Xenocyprididae > Elopichthys > Elopichthys bambusa. Next base: position 13,411,797 of record CM074444.1, read on the forward strand.
GATTTAATCATACCCCTGACCCCTTATGTAATTTTCCTAAAATATCCTCATAATGGAAAGCATTGCTTACTACTGTAATTTGAATAATTAATCGGCAAATGATGCATTTTTAAAACAAGTTCTGTCAGAGCCATTCTGGAGATTTGGCGCCATCTTGTGACCATGTAACATCTGTTCACCATCTTTTTACACTGGGAAACAATATTTTAAAGGTTAAAGAAAAAAATATTCAAAAAAACAAAAAAAAAGTTTAAAGTTTAAACAAAAGAACAGATTTAATCATGCCCCCTGACCCTTATGTAAATTTTGTAATTTTCCTAAAATATTGTAATGGATAGCATCTTTCCAACAGTTGTGCCAATCAGCATATTTTGCATTTAAAACAAACAAACAAAAAAAAAACTTCTGTCAGAGCTATTCTGAAGATTTGGCGCCATCTAGTGGCCATGTATCATCCATTCACCATCAGAGTCTTTTAAATTTCACATTATGTATTAGGAAACAGGAAAGACCTTATTTATTTATTTATTTATTTTTTTTTTTACCTTTTAATATTGTAGACTATTCAGTTGAAACATTAAGAGACTAATTTAATTGGTTAAATATCAAATGTGAATGCACAGCATTAAGTTTGATTATGACAGTTATTGAACCAATACAGTGTGTCTTTGGTTGTGTTTGGTTTTTATTTGATTCTTATTTGACTGTTTCAGCTGCAGATAGGTCCAGAGGACAGTTTATACTAACGGCCCCTTCACCCTTCAAAGATGTGGTCACATCCCCCTCTGTCCACAGTCTCTACAACATCTCTGTCTCCGGCGGGATCCAGCAGCTAGAGAATATCCTAAATCTAGGTGTTCACTTTAACACTTATGCAGATGTGTTTGAGGACATAGCCAGCTTACCGACCAATCAGCTAACTGACTGTGATTTTCATAGTGATCAAGAGGAAATCATTTGAAAGTATGTTAAAAACACAATTCACAGTTCATTTAAAGCTCCTTTATTATTTAATCAATGTACTTGTACTTTATATGGTTGACCAGTGAAATACTGGTGAATCATTTATTCTTTAAGGAACTTTAATAAAACTGTAAATATATTATTTATAATATATGGAAGGTTTATGTTTAAGCCCTTTGTAAACTAATTTACCAATAGTGACTGAATCGTTAATATTGCTTTTATCTCTGTGTATAACCAGGGATGTCACTAGGCTTATCTTTACTTTTAGCCAAACTTGACCAAAAATAACATTATTTTGATAGGTTTTACCCACTGTTACTCTAAAAGTACATGAATGAAAATGTTGGGTGGCTAAAATCCTTTGGAAAAAGACCCACCTAAAACAGTCCCCATCCATATCTCTAGTGACATCCCTGTGTATAACAGTGTTTGAGGAGTGTAATAACATTGTTACATTAGCGCCATCTGTTGTCAGGTCTTTAACATTACGTCTGCTTATATCCTGCACAAAGTGCAAGTTTCAATGCTAAAGGATTTTTTTTTTATGGATCTGAACTATGAATTTTGTAACCATTATTAAAAATGTCAAAGAGGTGGTGAAATGTGTTTTTTATATGGAATGAAATTACTGCATGTTGCAGCTGGGTATCTGTTTGCTCTACATTTTATTGACATGCTAATGCATATTCATGAAAATGGAAAAAAGCAGGCCTAACTGTCATTTTTCATTCCAGTTAATATTTCTCAAGGTGAATTTATTTTTTAAAATCAATTTCTGTACAGGCTCATAATGTAAAGTCTTTGCTGTAAAAAAGGGATTGAACATTTCCACTGTGATTTGAAATTATTTGAAAGTTTTAGAAACATTTTAAAGGGATTTTCTGAAATCTTTTTTAATTTTTTTTTTAAAATTCAGATTTATGCTTCAGATTACGGAATCACATTAAGTTAATCAACTGTATAAATTTCCATTTCCATTACATTTAAATTTTAGTCCTGGAGCAATATTTATGTGGACTGACATTTTGTGTATGCTACAAGAAAAACTAATAAGAAATATTCATTTATTTGCCACATAAAAATTCAAAACTGATTAATAATAAAAAACCTAATAATAATAAAAAATACATATCTTCTTAATTTACTATTTACATTTTTAAGTCATATTTCTTTGTCTTTGTAGTTTGAATCAAACTTATTTATTATATACATTTATTACTAGTTATTTATTAAAGCAGTATTTGCTTATAGGACACATTGAGCAGCAGTAGTCAAAGATGCTTTAAAAATAAATAGATATACTGTATTTAATCGACAGATGACTGCATTAATGAATAGAGTACGATATCTTGGAAAAGTGGCAATATGGAGTGAGTTTTGAGATATCATTACAAAATATTTTATTGGTTCCTTATTAGTCAGTAAAATTGTCAAAAAAGCAACAAAGTATATCATAAATCCTTATTCTGAAACATTTGATTATAGGCAGTACGACTTACGTTACGACTATGTCACATATAGCCTACACAGTTTAGGCTGCATCTATTCTAGGCAAAAATTCCAATCTAGGATTTATAGGCTATGACCTGATAATTCCCAAATCGCCTCAGAAAGCTATACTAATGGCTATCTGAGGAAAATAAAGAAGATCATGCCATCTAGTGGCCGTTAGTCCAAACTGAAAACCATGGTCATTCATTGAGAATTCGGGTGAATTTTCAGGTGTTAATATTCATAAGATCAGAGTTTTCAAGTAGTAAAATAACTGTTCTTTCAAGTAACATGACACACAGGCCTTTAGGACATTATGTAATTAAATTACATTTTTTAATTTTCATTTTTATTTAGTGAATAAAACAAGAAATAGTCCAGGATATTCAATATTTCTCATTCATTTTATGCATTATCTTGGTTAAGCGTTTATTTATTTAACTGAAAATGTTTAAATGCATGGCTAAAAACTAGCCAGGAAAATGATTACTAGGTGAACATTTATACTATTTCTAAAGAACAATGTACAAAGGAAATAAGAATAGTGATTTTTGGATAAATATGTGAAGTATAATTATCAGCTTATGTTTTCAGAGATTCTTCACTTCAGACAAAACAACAACAAAACCCTTTAACCTCTATCATGTATGCCATTTCGAATTAAGAAAATGACAAAAACTATTTTTTTCTAAAAAGAAAATAAAACCATGTTAGAAATTTGTCATTAGTCTGATCGGTAGTTTCACAGACAGAATAACAAGGAAATAGGAAAAGCCTGCAAATTAAACAATTCACACTACTGATTAAGTTATTGGAATATTTTAGGCTCTCTCCAACAGCATGGTCATCTGCATGCTAACTTCTCTGTGTCTCATTTTCCTCCTAAATGCATCTTTGATCTCTTTGGTTCTGAAGCAGTATATCATCGGATTGAAAACAGGTGGAAGCAGACTGTACCATATAGTTAACATAATCTGAATGTCAGGAGTGAATGCAGCTGTCACATCAAATGTATAGACAACACATCTGGGGATATAATACAGAAAAACAATAAGAAGCTGAGGAGTGCAAGTTTATATCGAGCCTGAATGTCAGAAATTTTGAAAACAGATGTGAAGATGGCAATAAAAGAAAATATAATTAAAATCAAAGGGCCCAAAATAATAAATATGGCCCATCCAAAAGCAAAAATCCTTTTGTGGTTTATATCTCGACAAGAGAGTTTAATTATTGCATTTCGTTCACAATAATTTTGGGTTATTACATTAGAAGCACAGTAGGGCTCATCGAATGCATGATAAACAATGATTGCCATCAAAGGTATGAACATTGTCCAAATCACTCCACATGCAATGAAAACAGTTTTGTTTGTAATAAGGACACAGTATCTCAGTGGGTTACGTACAGCAACAAACCGATCAATGGCCACTAATAGTATAACAAAAGAATTAATACTCCCCAAGTAACGTACAAAAAACATCTGCACATACATACAGTTTCTGCATATGACATTGTTAATTAATGCAGAGACACAAAAGACCTGCTGCAGATGCGTACTGTATGTTGTTAGTATTGAAATCTTCACGCTGAACATCATCTGATGATGATACGATGAAATCATGCTTTATCAACTCTCTTGTAAAACCAGAGACTTTCCATGGTTGGCATGTTGAGGGGATGAGACACAACAAACCCTATTTGTGACCTTTTGACAATTTTTACCTAGATAAGTTTTACATGAACAAGACACCTAAAATTATCTCTGCAACATGTTAACCCTTATGTTCGGGTTTGAGGTTCTAAACAATATGACCAGTGTTGGGTGTAATGCATTACTAAGTAAACAATTACTGTAATTTAATTACAATTATATCTGATGTAATTGCATTAAAAACTGTACAGACTATAGAACAATAAAATTTAATAACAAAATGTAATGTATTGTTTACATTGGCTAATGTTTTATTGTACTTAAAACACAGAATAGATATTGTTTACAAATGAATACCTCCGGGTACTTCAGGCTAAATAAAGCTGTTTTAAATTTAGCGCTTCATTCATTTAACTTCTTCATATTTTTACATATGTATTTAAATAGGCCTAAGACATCGGACAAACCCGAATGCAAGTGACTGATACATTTTTTTTTAACAAGATGATTTGCTGTCCAATGCTTGCATTACTTGGCACAAAGTCCTAATAAAATGTTTAATGGCAAACTCATGTTTCCTTGTTTACCTATTAATAAAATATTTGGGCCTATATATTGGTTCTGTAGGCCTGTTATAGTTTTTAAAGGTCTAATAGGCCTAAATAAGTGTCAACGGGCATTAAAAATCCAATTATTTATTTATCAACCCCCGCATTGTGTTATAATCTGTGTATGTACGAGTGAAATGAAAATAGATTTAAATTAACACTCACATCTGTAAATCTGTGCAATATTGTGAGGACTGGAAAAATGCAAGCAGAGAAGTGATATGAACATTCATTGCTTAAATACCTGAAGAACCCAGAGGTGCCATACCAAGCATACAGTACAGTAACTTCATCTAACTTGATTCGTCTTAAGTTCATCAAAACATTAGCCAATTGATCGTAACTGAAATCGCCATGGTTAGCACTTAATATTTATGTAGTACAGTCAAACAGCTTAGATCATTCATAAAGTTAGCACAAAAAGGAATGTGCATGTGCATGCTCATGCCAATAAGCTCTGCTGTACTACAAACCAGTAAAATTAAGCGTAGGCGGAGCGACACATGTCACCCCGCCTTAATATGTCACCCCGCCCCAATCGTCCAGACTGCACTCTGGGGTTACTCAATATAACGCTCCTCAACAACTGTCCATACCGGCGTGATGAATACGATCCTCAACTGGATGGAACTGAATTAAATACTTTGAATGTTGCGATCCTGTCTGACTTATGATAGCAACCTGAGTCGTAACAAAGCACTGTTTGCCAGAGAGGAGGACTGGCCCCCCGACTAAGCCTGGTTTCTCCCAAGGCTTTTTTCCCCCTCCATCTTAACACCTGTTTGCCACCTGATGTCACCTGTTGGAGTTTGGGTTCCTTGCCGCTGTCGCCTTTGGCTTGCTTAGTTGGGGACACTTGACAATTGACATTTGATATTCAACAGTGCTTTGATCTGCCTGCATTGACATTATTCTTTAAGAGCTGCTGTGCAGCCAAAATAATGTACCAGTTATCAATGTAAAGCTGCTTTGACACAATCTACATTGTAAAAAGCACTATATAAATAAAGGTGACTTGACTTGACTTGACTATGTCTTGCAGAAGTACTGCAATATAACGCACATCATTCCAGGAAATCCCCTATGGTCATAATACTATTGCTGTGACTGAATAAAAAGAAGATAGAAATGCTTTGACTGATTAAACATGAATATAACAAACACAACTACGACAATACATGGTTTATTTCTGTTCTTCAAGACTTTTCCGGTATTTCTATAATAATATAGTGTATTTATAATGCAGTGCTAATCAAAATCCTATAACACTTGACTGACATTATGTAGTGAGTTTAGAGTAAAAAAACATTATTAAATGTTGTCTTTTGTTGGACAACATGTTCATAAACGCTTCTCATGTTTGGTAAGTTTGTATGTTTGAATTGTGTTGCTTTTTCAAATGCAGTGCTCTCACATGGAGCGTCATTTACTACTGATCACAGAGCAGCTCTTCACCAACATGTTGTGTACATATTTATATAATTAAAAATCGAAAAAAATAAAAATCACAGCCGATGTCATAATTGCACTAAGCCAAATCACGATTTTGATGTGATTTCGATTAATCGTGCAGCCCTATTTGAGATCGCGATCTTTTAAAGGAACACAATGTAACTTTTGTCCCTCTAGCAGTTAAAAAACAAAAGCTATACTGTAGCTATACTCATTAATAGATATGGTTCTTCCTTAAAATAAATTCCAGCACAGCGCTACAACAACCATAATAAACTGTCCCTTCATAATAGATAATAGACAAAGGCAGAAGGGAAGCAGGTGGAAGCCCAGATCACAGGTGGTACGAATGCCCTCGGTGGAATCAATGGTGGGAGTAGCTAGAGTGGAAATAGCGGCCCAACCACTAGCATTGGAGCAGAGAGATCTGGAGACCCAGGTGAAGCTGAGGTGATGACAGGACTGGACGACACCACAGGATCCTGAGGGCTAGGCAGAGCCTCACTGATGAGCACCTGAGCTGGAGCCAAGTTGCCAGTGGACTGAGGCAGAGCTGGTGCAACCAAGGACCATTGGTGGAGCCAGAGGGAAGGTGGAGCCTGGAGCCAAAGGGGTTGAGGGAGGAAGGGCAGCTGAAGGCCCGGAAGTCCATGTCACAGGAAGAGCAACGTCTGGCCAAGGCGAAGCCGGTGGGACAAGGCAACCCGGTGGAGCCGTGAGGATGTCGGTCTCAGGTGGAGCCAAGGAGGCTCCACAATGTTAATTTATTTTGATCATATATGCCTACACAAGCCTTGCTTATGAATCATAGGTTTAGGATCAAGGCAAAAGCTTATATGAATAAGGATTGATCGAAGCAGATTCCTAAAAACTGCTACAGTACAACACTACTGTACAACACTACAGTACGTTAATTTGTACCATTTTTTTTTCATAAATTTTATTCTCAGACTCATTTATTCATAGATTGTGTAAGTACAATGACATGTGAAAGACTACTATTTATATAGACTAAATACTTTTATTGCTGTAGTGAATTACAGGTATTTAATCAATTAGCTCAAATCATGGGTGAAATATATTTATAATCAGATCATAATGTGTTATGATTAATTATAATATAGATCAACCAAAAAAGGGAATTATGCACATATATTGCGAATTAATTACAACGGATTATAATTAATTACGTATGTGACTAGTTCTAGTTTAAGAGTTGTTTGAGAAAGACTATCCTAGTTTGTCCAGCAAACCATCTGTTTTCTCATAGACTATTATAATAGGAAGTTTTTTCTCTGGCCACGAGAATTAACTTCCTATTCTAGCATTAAACTGTAAAAGCAGTTTGCAGAATCAAACGTAAAATTGACTTGGTTTTCTGAATGAGCAGCAGAAACAACCGAGCATGAATATAATGTATTTAATAGATACGAACTACGAATATATGACTAAAATACAACACAAAACATACATAGAATAAAACTAAAGTAAAGTCAAGAAAGCAGAGGTGATCAAAGAAATGGCAAAATTACAAACTCTGTTAAAACCTTTGAGAGCCAGCAAGGAAACTCAGTTTACACAGAGCTTAAAGCGCGTGAAAAGAAATTGTTCGGTAGTTCGGGTACTGTGGTTGCTCGCCTTTCTGTAGGAGTTTCTGTACATGTGGTTTGGGCGATTGGTCCTTTTCCAGGCGGGTGCGTTCTTCGGCAAACTTTTTTCTTTGTCTCCATTTATGACCTAATTTGCATGGTTTATGACGTGTCAGATCTGAGTACATTTTCTTCAAAATACCATTACAAATAGAAGAATACATTTTACAGTAATGTGACATACATTTTCAGTTAGGGCATAACGACAGCTTTACGATGAGACCAAACTTGTCAGATGCCAAATACATGAAAGGGGAGATACAGTTTGTACTTGAATTATACCATTTATGATAGAACTAACGCACTACAGTCATAGCTAAGCTTATATACGAGGGATATATATATATATATATATATATATATATGCACCTTGGAATACAACGACAGGTACACTTTGGCACGGTCATATTTGGAGAAAAGCATGTACATACAAACTCCATGTGTGTTTGCGTGTGTCTGTATGTGTGTGTGTGATGTGTATTGGGGTTGTGGCTGGTGTCTGTGACTACATGGCTCTTAGCCCCACCAGGGTGACTCTTTGAAGTCCCTGGAGCTGGTGGGCATATCTTCTGTTTTTCTTCAATGAGATAACAAAGGTGCCAATGGGGCAATTGGTCCCAGACTTGCCAGAGCCAATTTGTGATTTATATGCACAGTTCGGGAGGTTAAAAGCATTCTGGAGATTCTAAAGTAGGCTGGCAGATCTGATCTTTGTACAGACGCTACATTGCCTTATATGGTTATACTGATTTATTACATGAAACAATAAAAAAAATGGTTGGGTTGTCTGGGACACAAAGGCAGCTTTTCCACCTTTTGACCACAAGATGTCATTAGTGTGCAATGAACCATTTTTATGACACAGTTGAGGGGAAAGCCTCAATGCTTTGCAAAGCTTCATTTCACCATCACTACATTTTCTTGTTGCTAGATCCATTGTTTTTTCTGCTGTCGGGTGTTCTGTCACGTGGTCCACAAAGGATGTTGAAGAGAAAGGTTTGAGTTCAAACAGTGTAAAAGTGTAGCTTTAATAAACTGCACAAACATAGAGAAATATTGAGGAACCAAAGACAGCCTTGTTCAATCACATGCAAACACAGAGTTTTACATTTTTAATTTAAACATTTGTACATTTAACATAAATGTCTTATTAAAGAGGTAAACATAGAGTATCTGCCAAATTATATAGTATATGTATCTGAATAATTATTTCTATGCATCAGGGTTCATAATTTGATATATCAAACCAAAATTTATTCAGACACCTTGAACATTTCATTCATTATTACAGTTTATTCACTATAGTTTAAAAAAATGAGAAGATCTCAGAGTTAAACTGTGTCAGAAAAAAATAATCTTAATTATGTCAGATAACACTTAAGCAAAACATGGTCAGGTCAAAGTGTCTGAATAATTTTTGTTTCCAAATTTTTTATCAATTTTACTGGTAGTCCACTGTATGAAGAATTTTTGGGTATAATATGTCACAGTTTACTTTATTTTGCTCTCCTCACTTACATAAATGAACTACAGTGTCCTGCACCCACTAGTAAAAATATATTAAAAATGTCTGAATAATTTTTGGTTTGACTGTATATATATATATATATATATATATATATATATATATACATATATATATATATATATATATATATATATATATATATATATATATATAGTAAGCAACAATACTGGACCAGATTCTTTTTAACCAAGACTGATCTTTCTATTGACTCCAACCTGTTTTATCTTAATTTTTTTAATTATTGCCTCTTTGATCTCTTTAGTCCTGAAGCAATATATAAACGGGTTTACAACAGCAGGGAAGAGACTATACATCATGGAAACCACAATACGGATATCAGTACTAAATTCATAGCCAGCAACGTGTGTCATATACACAAAAGTTCTGGGTAGATAATACAGACATATGATCAGTAACTGTGGAGTGCATGTAGAAAATGCTTTATAACGTCCTTCTGAATTTGAGATTCTCAACACAGAGATGATGATAGAGACGTAAGAAAATAAGATGAAACTTAAAGGACCCCACAGAACAAACATGGCAATGGCTGCAGATGTGACTTTCATGGTAGTTACATCTCCACATGTCAGTTTGCTTAAAGCAACATGATCACAGTAGCAATGAGGTATGACATTTGACCCACAGTAATTCACACTGAGGGCCAGGAGAGTGACTCCAACTAACTGCAGCATGTTTGCGATCCAAACACATGCACACAGAATGGCAATAGTTGAATTTTTAATCAGGGTATGATATCTGAGAGGATTGCAAATAGCTATGAATCGATCAAGAGCCATCAGTGCCATGAGAAATGAATTTGTAGCCCCAAGAAAATGGACAAAATACATCTGCACGAAGCAGGCGTTGAATGATATAAATTTGTCAGACATCCAGTACTTTGCAATGACTCTTGGGTAGGTTGTCGTTCCAAGTGCAAGATCTGCCATTGCAAGGTTACAGAAGATTATGTATGTTGGTTTCTGAATGCTTTTTTCACATATCACAAAGACAATGATAAAAATATTCCCAGTAGCAAGAAGAAGGTATAAGATGAAAAACAAAGCTCCCACACATCCGTAATACTCAGGAGGGAGGCTAGGAAAACCTCGTAGAACAAACTCAGTGATCGTTGTTGTTGTGTTTGCATTTTGGTAGGTTCCGTCATTGCTGCCCGACCCCATCTGGTGGAAATAAAAAGTGAAATAGCACAATTAAACTGTTATATGTATAAGACAAAACAACGGTGCAAGAACTTTTTCTAGACAATGATAGCTTACATGAATATACTTACAGCACAGGTCAGAGTGTCCTCAGTTACATTATGGGTACAAGTTTGCTTTGGCTTTGGTTTATAAATGCTCACACTGTAGATACACTTAAACTCTTTGACGTAATCATGTATAACTCTCACATGTACAAAAGCCCTCTGAGGGCCCTGTAGAACAGCAATTTTGTTGTGCTATTGTTTTAAAATTACAGTGGGGGGTGGAAAGAGCTGTTTTGTTGCGTATATATTTACTGTATAGTGTATTTATATACTTATTCACTGTCAACTTTATAATTCAGCCAAACTAAAATAAATCAATCAATAAATAAGTTTGCTACTTTCTTCTTTAAATCAATGTTGGTTGATCCATACTGAAATAGAAAACTGCTTTCTTCTGCCACGGATTCAAAGCTGCCATTGATAGAACAACAAATGCACTCAGGTCTAAAATGACACTTTAGAACTAGTAACGATGGCTTGGGCTGTTTAATTTTACTTACTATACTTAAGTATATTTTTCAAATATCTATACTCTATCAGAGTATTTTTATTTTGTGAAACTTTTACTTTTACTTCACTACATTCCACAGCATAATATCATACTTTTTATACCATTACATTTTATAAAAACATGTCAAAAAGCAAGTGATGGAGTAAAAAGTAAGTTCCCTTTCGATACTTCCACTCATACTGCGGATGGGGAAAAGCTTTACTGAAACCTTTTTCAATAACGCAGTGTAACTGCACGGCCATTGGTTCGAGCAGTGTAACTTTTTGAACCAATGACGGCGCGAGCGAGCCTATGGCGATGCAGCGTGCCAGAGCCCGCCAAACTGGGCGGGGCATCTGGCTATATAAGCGGGCATTTTGCCATAGGAAAACTATCTATCTCCTTCAGCGACGACAGTCATCCCTTCGCTGTTACCAAGACAACTGAATGCCTTCTCGCCGTTGACACGCCTCACAGCGGATTTGGCTGATCCTCACCTGCCTGCAAGCAGCTGATCAGCGCGTCCCCTGCCGCCATCCAGCAAGTATCTAAGAGCAATTTCAGTGACGTTTTTTTCAAATGTTAGATCAAGTGTCTCAGCGCCTGCTCTGCTCTGGATTATCACCGCTCTCAAGCAGTCTGATCAGCGTGCTGCTCACAAGCCGCCATCTTCCATCAGGTGAGCATACAGAGATTATTTTCTAAAAGAGCATATTCCAGCTGGCGTTTGTTTCAAAATGCAGAGCCTCTTTGCGCGTCATTTGCCATGTCACTTCAAGCGCGTGAGTGCGAGCTCAATGCTGACAGCGCTCAGCTGAATATGACATGACGCTCTTCCCTGACTCAGGGGAGACTCATGGAATATATTCAATCTGAAAGAGTATATCTCTAATGTGTTGTTGTAAAATGCAGAGCCTCTCAGCACGTTGCTTGTTGCCTCCGCCCCCACAGGCCGCGTTCATTGAGGCCCCATGGCCAATCCCCCTGAGACAGGACCTCCTCTCTCAGGCGAACAGGACAATCTGGCACCCCTAGCCCGAGCTGTGGGCTCTGCACCTTTGGCCTCTTGATGGGAGCCTGCTAACCTCCCAGAGAGTGTGTTAAATATTATATCTCAGGCTAGAGCCCCATATACGAGACTCCTCTATGCCCTGAAATGGTTGGTCTTCTCCACCTGTTCTACAGCCCGTAACGAAGACCTGATTTTTTGTGACATATCGTCAATATTGTCATTTCTCCAGGAGTGTTTGGACAAGGGCCTCACTTCCTCCACGCTCAAAGTGTACGTGGCAGCCATAGCAGCAAAAATGCCCCTATTGCTGGCCAGTCGGTGGGAAGAAACTGCCTAGTTGTTCATTTCTTGAGAGGTTCTAGGAGATTGAATCCCCCTCGTCCTCTCACCTGGGTCCTCAGAGCACTCAAGTGTGTAGGGGATTTGCAGGCTCTCTCCGTGAGCCCTGCATGTCTCAAATTTGGGCTTAATGACTCTAAGGTTGCCCTGAAACCCAGGCATGGCTACATACCTAAAGTGCTCTCGACTCTCACTCTCACAGCGTTACCTCCCTCAGAGGATGAGCGTGAGTTGGGTTTACTCTGCCCTGTTAGGGCATTGGGGACGTACATTGAGCGTTCCGCGCCCTTTCGGCAGTCGGAACAGCTCTTTGTGTACTTTGGTGGCCGCACCAAGGGGCTTCCCCTTTGGCGCCTAAGATAGGTTCAGTTGTTCCTTCCCATGATTGTATTTGTTCCCCATCCACAGTATGAGTGGAAGTATCAAAAGGGAACGTACACGGTTACGAACATAACCTCGGTTCCCTGAGATACGGGAACGAGTACTGTGTTTATTGCCGTGCCATGGAGCTGCATGACTCAGTGTTGTCGCTTCAGTCAATTGACCTGTTTTCCTATGGCGAAATGCCCGCTTATATAGCCAGATGCCCCGCCCAGTTTGGCGGGCTCTGGCACGCTGCATCGCCATAGGCTTGGTTCAAAAATTACACTGCTCGAACCAATGGCCATGCAGTTACACTGCGTTATTGAGAAAAAGGCTTCAGTGGACTAGTGCTGAATTCGTATAATTCATAATGATGTCAGACTGAGCTGTAACCTTTTTAAGCTCTATCTGTGTGTCAAGTATTTTATAGTAAAATTGAAATGTACTTTTACTGCAGTAATATTTTTAATAGGGTATCTGTACTTTTACCCAACTAATTTGTATACTTTGTCCACGCACTGTTTAAGTGAAGCAATTAGTGTATTATTGGGTGGAGTACTGAGAGAGAGAGAGAGAGAGAGAGAGAGAGAGAGAGAGAGAGAGAGAGAGAGAGAGAGAGAGAGAGAGAGAGAGAGAGAGAGAGAGAGAGAGAGAGAGAGAGAGAGAGAGAGAGAGAGAGAGAGAGAGAGAGCGAGCATGTGTGATTGCCTGCACATGAATGTAGCATCCATACCTTTCAAGGGTTCAAGGCCCGTTCACATCAAGAACGGTAACTATTACAATAACTATCTACCCTCCACACCAGCACATCATAACATTCTGTTTATGCAGGAGTTCCCTTTCGACGCTGCAATTTTTTTGGCAGACGGCAAATTTATTGGCAGACGGCAGTCCATGACGTCACACACAGAGCACCTGTGCATATAAAAGGGTGCATG